>VDFB02000017.1:113352645-113363862 GCA_007258455.2 Sequoia sempervirens | reverse complement strand
GAGTAGGGAAGGTTGGAGAGGGTTGCAAAGTGTAGGATAAGGTGGGAGAGAGCGGGAGAGGATGGGAGAGGGTGGGAGAGGGTTGGAGAGAGTGAGAGAGGGTATCTCTCTCTCACTCCCTTCCTCTCTCTCTGAAGTATCTCCCTCTCTCTCACTCAATCCCTCTAGCTCTCTCCCTAGTACCCTTAATCCTCTACCCTATAAATCTACCATCTAAAGCTTAAAAATGCCAAATTTATCATAACACGAGCACGTTATTAACCAGTAGAGATATGTCCGTTTAGGATTAAATAACGCGCTCGCGTTATAATGCGAACGCGTTATTTTAAAACTGGATTCGCGCTTTTTTAAAAAAAAGACATAACGCGAACGCGTTATGGCTTGTTTTTTTTTGTTTGGCCACAAAAGTGCGACCATCTTGGTGCACTTACCCGGTTATTTAATTGATCTTTATTTTATAAGATTAATTAATGTTGTTTTTTTGCTTTGATTAATTGTAAGTTAGTAAAATGTTGAATTTTAAACATATTGTAAATTTAAAAGTTATTTAATTAATTAAAAGTGTAAGTAATTAATTTAAATAAATAATGATGATGATAATTATATATTATCTTTTTCCTGATATTAAATTAGAAAATCAGAAGAGAATATCTTGTGAGGATAATATCATGAGGAATTAATTAATTTTTAATTAAAATTGTGGGATAAGTGTGTGCTTTTAAAAGCAAGAAAAGAACCAATGAATGAAGAGGATTTTTGAGGAAAAAGATGAAGAGCTTTAATTATTATTATTTAATTTTATTGTGAGAGATTTTTTTTTTTACACACAAGAGTTTTCTGGTTTTTGGTCTGAAAAAGAAAAAAAAGATAGGTTTTGTTTTGTGCTTCTTGGTGAAAGTTGTTCTGTAAGAAAAAATTAAAAAAAAAAGGATTGATTCAGAAGTGAGCTGAAGGAAGGAAATTGAGAAGAAGTTGCAGAGGAGATTCTACTTTCGAAAAAAGGAAGAAAGCTATTGTGTTTGGATTCTACATCGAACGAAGGACTCCAGGTTTTTTTTAAATTATTATTTCTTTATTTTATTGTTCTGTAAAAAAAATCTTGTTTGTCGTGTTTTGAAAATCCATTCCTTTATTTTTGAAAGTGGTTTTGTGATTGAAGAGTTGTTTGTATTAAACCCTTGAATCTTTTGTGGGAAACTATAGTAAAACCTTTTGAAGTTCTTCAATATAATTTAGTTGTGAAAGTTATTGTTTTGAAATAAAAATCATTTTATTGTGGGTTGAATTTACATGCCCAGATTTATATTGGGTCTATTGAAAAAATTCTATTTATTTATATTATAGTTCTGAATCTCTTGTTAAATATATATATACATTTAAACATAATTAGATATACATATATATGTTATAATTTTGTTTGTGTTATTTAAATGTATATATATAAATATTGTGTACCTATGTGATTTCGTTTTATGTGAAAAAAATAAAATTTATATATACATCTATATTGCAGATTTCGAATTTGAGGGTATTGAATAAAATATATTTATTTAATTGCGTGTTCTTTTCATGGTTCCTTCTGTATTTTCGTATGAATTGGAATTTAATATAAAATATACTTTAAAAAGTATACTGGGAGTTGTGTTGTTCAATGTATATATTATATATATAAAAAAATTTAAATTTTGTTTTTTTATTGGGAGGTAGGTGGTCGGCCCAGGCCATACCACCCAAGGGCCCTGTGGCTAGTTGTACGCAGCCACCACCAGTTGCGCACAGCAGCCGAGGCTGCTGGGCGCAGCCCGGTGGGGACTGCATATTGTAGTCTCCACATTTATTCCAAATGGGAATGTCGTGCGCTTAAAACTACGTGTAAATGCCTTTTCATTCGACTTGCTTTTTTTAATTCGGACTTTTGTTGTATGTTTTGATTATATATATATAAATATATATATATATATATATTAATATTGATATTAATATCAATGTTAATATATATGTATATATACTACTGTATATATTACAGCGCGTTATTTTAATTATTATTTTTATAATGATTTAAAAATATATGATTTTTTTCATATATATATTTTGTATATATACTTATATATGTATATACATGTAAAAAGTGTATATATGTGTATATATATATATATATATTTATATATATATTTGTATGGAGATAATTTTATATGTTTAGAATATGGATGAATTATATAATTTCATATGTAGCAATGTTGGAAAAATTGTATAAATTTGTATTATTATAGTGTAATTGTGAAAATTAGAAATAAATTGTGTGCTTGAAATTGAATCGAATTTTCTCGTGTAATTGATTTATTTAATTGGTGAAATTTGTTGTATATTAAAATGAGTTTTATGGCATTGATTTATGTAATTGTTTTCTCTCTCGAGATTAGTCGTTTAACCAGTTGTGGCTTTCTTTTATTTGGGTTTATGTCATGTGGGAAACCCTAGAGTCAATTTATCCTATTATAGGAACTTAAGTTGTTGATTAGGAACTTCCAGAGGTGGGGATACTTATGTTTATTTTTGATCTCGTATTCTAATGTTTGGCCTATGTTTTGACTATGGTTGTGATTTGAGTTACACATGGATTGTACCGTTTTATGGATGTGTTTCATATGTTTTGGCGAGATGGTTATGCCTCGTGGATGTTCCATTTGTTGGTTTAGTGTTCTTGTTGGTACAATCCCTTGGTGTTAGAAATTATGTTTTGGGTGTCTAGAGAGAGTGGCTCTAAGGCGGGGCCGACGCACAAAGGGGCTGTCAGGGTAACCCACGTAGAGTTAGAGTAATCAGTGATAACCTAAGTAATTAATTATGGGTGGGTGGTTAAAAATTAATAAGATATTTATGGATGCCTCATCCCCTATTAGTGCTATCGTAGACTAAAGGTGGGCCGAGAAGGCCGTGGTTGGCAAGATCTTTTCCTCGTCTTCACAAGGGGTTAACGATTCCGCATGAGTAACCCTATCGAGCAACGCCTTGAGATAGGCTGTTAGGAGAACCATAGATGGAGGCGGCACCTTGAACTAGGTTGTCTGGATAATCCATGTATAGATGGAGGTGGCACCTTGTGATAGGTTGTCTGGATAATCCATGTAAAGCCATGTGATGACACTCTCCTCTAGCATTCCTTTTTGAGTTGTTTTATTGAGGTCCTCTAGAAGTGGTCTATTGTTATGTCTTTTGGTGACTTATCGTTGTTTAGTTTTTTGAGTGGTCTTTTGATATTATGTTATCTTGTCTGGAGTTAGTCTTGTGTTACTATTTAGATGTGCTTGGTTGGGGATCCTTCCTTGTTTACTCCCAGCATAGGGGTGGTTGGGTGGAATGTGCTACGCACCCCGTTGGGTCCCCTTGGATACAGTTGTACCATTTCGTGCAGGGCTTTGCAGATGCTGATGATCCAGGATTCATATGTTCCAGATGTGTATTTGTACTACAGATGTATCTCATTTATTGATGTATCTCTCCCACGTGTGTTGGGAAGACTTTGATGTAAATTTGTATATGTGTTCATTATGATGTATTATCAGATGAATGTAGTGTATATTCATACCATGTAATCATACTTGAACTACTATTTGTAATCACTGATCATGTTATGTTGTATCTGTGGAAATATATATACTTACTATCTTCATGATTAATTTATTTGTGAATTGCATGTATGGTTTTATATGGATTACTCTTATTAATGTGATTATCGTGAATGGATGTTTTATTGATGTCATGAATGAATGAATTTACGTAATTGTATATTTAATGTTTAATCTATTATCTTTGTTATGGGTTAGTTTAGTAATGTCACCTCGTGTACCCCAAGGGATTTAGTTGTGCAACGTAGAACATTTTTATGTTGGAATACTTAGTACAATTCTTATGTTCTTTTAAAAAAATTGTTGTGTTTTTATTTGTTCCTTTGGGGTTTGCGTGATGGGGCGTTACAGTATCCTTTTATGTAATAAAGTGCATCATTTAGAGTCCTTTAGCTTACATATGCACGTAGAGTCATATGGGCACTAAAGTGGGGGCTAAATGTGCCATAGAATATTGAACCCTCTTGAAAAAAGAGACAATTTCATGAATAATTAGACCCACTTTTGAGTTTCCTCACATCATTTATCCTTCAAAACAACATTTATAGGCTCTTAAAACCCATTATTTTTTATTTAGAGGCCTGTTTCACCTGAGAAATCACTTAAAACCTGACAAACAACACTTAATTTTGTCATACCTAGAAAACCCACCTTCAAAAGTTAGTAGTGGGACCCATTCGCCAAGGGTGGTGAAAGAGTCCCTTTTGAGGAAAAAATCAATTTTGAGTGGGAATTTGATTAATTTAACTTGAATTTCTAGTGAATGTCAGCCTCTTAGGTCTAAATAATGGGATAATTAGGTGTTATTTCTTATAAATACTCATTTTACACATCTTTTAGTCATTTCTCAAAAAGCAATTTCTAAAGTCAAGTCTTCTACAACAAGTCCCATTAGAAAAAGTTGAAGTTTTAGGGAAACAAACTAGGGTTTTTGCAGGTCTTGAAGCTCACTCTTTTTGTCAAGATTCAACATTGCAAAGGGTTGATGATAGATTCCTATGGTGAATCATGGAGAAATCTAGGGTGAGGAGATGCAACTAGCCATCAAATCACACCTAAAGACTTGGTTTTAAAGTGATTCCATCTTCCATTTTCATTCTATCTTCAGATTAAGGTATGCATTTTGTTTACTTTCCATTTGCATGTCCTTTTATCACCATTTTTAATGTGTTGTAAGTTTTCTAGGGTTGAGATCTTGCATTACATAAATCATCTTTGCATTTCTTATTCTAGAACAATAGAATAGGTTTTTTTTCATACTTTAGACTTTCCTAGTCTTTAACACATCTAAGGCTAGGGTTTTATGTAGATTTTTATTCATTCAAGGTTTAATTACCCAAATAGGGGTTTGACCAAGGAAAAATCGCCATTAGACAAGCAATTTTAAGTTGCTTTAAAAGAATTTTTTGAGATCCCAAGTCGGGTTTCGTCAGAAACTGGTGTATAGGTGTCAAGGTGCAGAACAAAGATTTGAAGTTGCTGAAATTTGTAAGTGCACTGATTTTCCATCCATGGCGAATGAGTCCCTCTTGAGATGTAGTTTTGAGTTAGATACAAATCCTAGTTCTAGGTTGACAAAAAACAACTTTTGTGCATAAAAAGCCCTGACCTGGGACTAATTCACCCAAGGTGGTGAATGAGTCATAGTTAGCTCAAATATTGATTTCATCACTTTTCCAGGTTGATCTCCAGTCTTCTAAAGTTTCCCAAGTGCACTTATTCTAAAAAATAACCTTTTTTTTAGTTGTGTTTGCATTCTTGTTCATTTTTTTTATGATTTTTGCAAACAACATTGTATTTTCAAACATAGCATAAATCTTAAGTTTTGCATTCATAATCAGTCATATAGATCACTTAATTGCACCCATTCATTACATTTAGCTTAAATAACATCATACATAACATAATTTGAATGAACCCCTTAGCATTTTTGGCCCTACTTTCTCCTTTTAGGTGAAAAACCCTAGAAAAGCTAGAGTCCAAGGGTCCCAAAAATCTATGGTTCATTTTGGTGAACCTGATGTGAATATAGCAGTGGCCCAAAGCATAGACTGTCCTCTATTGATACATTCCTCATATCAAATGTACCATTCCTCCATCTAAGTGTGTTGCTCATCCATCTGGATTGAGAACCTAGAGCCACTTGTGCATCATAATTCATCTAACAATCAGAGCTCGTGAATATAGCAACATAGGAAGCTCGATCCATGCTCTAACCCGCTCATCATGTACAGGTCCACCTAGACAATACTGCATGTCCCTCTTCCTCTTGTGGAATGAACGATCCCCCTAGAAGTATACTTGATCTCCCCGAATGGGAACTTGGAGAATGTGATGTACATCCTAGAGTGTAATGGTCATCTCCCTGGTAGGAAGATGAAAAGTACAAGTATCGACATCCCAACACTCACATAAATCCATCAGCATGGCATCATGGTATCTCATAGGTGACATAAGATATTCCCAATAGATACCCATAGATTGTAAATTCTCTATCTCTGATGTTGATAGTGTTGGTGCATGATCTCTCAAAAATGTGAGCTATCTTCCCCCTAGCCCCTGTCGCGACCGGGTAGGGACCTATCAAAATCATCACAAAATGCTCTTAATTTCATCTAAATTCTTCAATTTTCAAATATTTTGTCATGCAAGTTTTCTAAATTAAATCTAGTGTGCTTTTCTAAATGGCCCTAGATACTTTAGAACCCTTTTAGGAAATTTCACAAAGAAATGGGACACTTCGCGAAGAAATGGGTCAGTTTGCGAAGAAACGGGACACTTTGCGAACAAAAGGGACACTTTGCAAACAAATGGGACACTTTCTAAACTTTTTTTCCAAGACCCTAAATTAACCTATCCATGCCTTAAAAACATTAAATTATTATAAAATTTCAAGGCGAAAGTTACATAATCGACTCACCTCAGGGTACAGCTCGCCGTGTGCCACCTACTCCCGAAGATCATCCAGCTGCAAAGGTGTGTAATCCCATTTGCTCGTCATTTTCTTCTCTCCCTTGTCACTCTCAAGCTACATGAAGGTAAAATGAATAGTAAGTAACACATTATTTTCTTCTAATTATTTTAATTCATTTCCACCTCTTTTTACTCTTACGCATTAACTTAGGGTTATCTCATCTTAAGAGTTCATAAAGTATATATTATTCAAATCAACATAATGGGTGCTAGGGTAATCCATTTTCGACGCCATTTGATGTGTTGGAATCGTGATTCCGCACCCGACATCATCATTTATCTATCATCATGAGGCATAGTACTTGGAAATGCCCTATGATATGATGTTTCTTGCTCGACGTGGTTAGATTGCTACCTTGATTCCACCACCGTAAAGCAAGTGAAATCAAGGGGGGGCATACATCTACCCTCGAATTGGATTCCTAGGAATTAGATAAAAGGATTTTTGGACAATTAACGAATGCGTGTTGCAAGATGTGGTTCCTAATGTTGTGGTTGTGCAGATAACTACACTGGGGGCTTCGTTCTCCTATCTTTTGAATGAGTATCCTTTTATGTAATAAAGTGCATCATTTAGAGTCCTTTAGCTTACATATGCACGCAGAGTCATATGGGCACTAAAGTGGGGGCTAAATGTGCCATAGAAAATTGGACCCTCTTGAGAAAAGAGGCAATTTCATGCATAATTAGACCTGCTTTTGAGTTCCCTCACATCATTTATCCTTCAAAACAACATTTAGAGGCCCCTAGAACCCATTATTTTTTATTTAGAGGCTCGTTTCACCTGATAAATCACTTAAAACCTGACAAATAACACATAATTTTGTCATACCCTGAAAACCCACCTTTAAAAGTTAGTAGTGGGACCCATTCGCCAACGGTGGCGAATGAGTCCCTTTTGAGGGAAAATTTAATTTTGAATGGGAATTTGATTAATTTGACTTGAATTTCTGGTGAATGTCAGCCTCTTAGGTCTAAATAATGGGAAAATTAGGTGTTGCTGCTTATAAATACTCATTTTACACAACTTTTAGTCATTTTTCAAAAAGCAATTTCTAAAGTCAAGTCTTCTACAACAAGTCCCATTAGCAAAAGTTGAAGTTTTAGGGAAGCAAACTAGGGTTTTTGCAGGTCTTGAAGCTCACTCTTTTTGTCAAGATTCAACATTTCAAAGGGTTGATGATGGATTCCTATGGTGAATAATGGAGAAATATAGGGTGAGGAGATGCAACTAGCCATCAAATCACACCTAAAGACTTGGTTTTAAAGTGATTCCATCTTCCATTTTCACTCTATCTTCAGATTAAGGTCTACATTTTGTTTACTTTCCATTTTCATGTCCTTTTATCACCATTTTTAATGTGTTGTAAGGTTTCTAGGGTTGAGATCTTGCATTACACAAATCATCTTTGCATTTCTTATTCTAGAACAATAGAATAGGATTTGTGTCATACTTTAGACTTTCCTAGTCTTTAACACATCTAAGGCTAGGGTTTTATGTAGATTTTTATTCATTCAAGGTTTAATTACCCAAATAGGGGTTTGACCAAGGAAAACCCCCCATTAGACAAACAATTTTAAGCTATTTTGTAGGAATTTTTTGAGATCTCGAATCGAGTTTCCATAAGAATTTGTTGTACAGTTGTCAAGGTACAGAACAGAGATTTGAAGTTGCAAAAATTTGAAAGTGGACTTATTTTCCATACATGGAAAATGAGTCCCTCCTGAGATGCAATTTTTGAGTTAGATACAGATCCTGGTTCCTAGTTCCCGGTTGACATAAAATAGCTTCTATAAAGAAAAAGCCCTGACCTAGGACTGATTCACCCAAGGTGGTGAATGAGTCCCAGTCAGCTCAAATACATATTTCATCAATTTTCCAGGTTGTTCTCCAATATTCTTTAGTTTCCCAGGTGCACTTATTTTTAAAAATAGCCTTTTGTTTATTTTTGTTTGCATTCTTATTCATTTTTTAAGCTTTTTGCAAACAACATTGTGTTTTCAAACATAACATAAATCTTAAGTTTTGTATTCATAATCAGTGATATAGATCACTTAATTGCACTCAGTTCATTAAATTTAGCTTAAATAAAATCATACATAACATAATTTGAATGAACCCCTTAGCATTTTTGGCCCTACTTTCTCCTTTTAGGTGTAAAACCCTAGAAGAGCTAGAGAGTCCAAGGGTGCCAAAAATCTATGGTTCAAGAATACAAATTGAAACTTAAATTAAAGTTTAGAATATTCAACTAACAGATTAATGTGATATATAATTATTACTTATGAGTGTGCTGGTAATGTGCAAGAAGGTAACGGTGTTAGTATGAGAAGGGAGGACCATTGAGAGCGAATGAAAAGACTTCTTGAGGATGCAAATTTGACCCCATTCGGGGGCCTAGAACAATCAGAGTTAATGTATTGGAAGACTAATGTGGAGACGGTTGATATTAAAGGAGTAGTTAATTGTGTGGGTGTAAGTGGGGCTAGGAGTTAGGAACCCTTATCCAAGTGTGAAGCTCAGATGGATCCTTAAGTGGATCTTTGAAGAGGGTTGTTGGTCAATTTCCTTGGTTGGGATGCAAAAATAAACCCCCTAGGGTCTATACCATAGTGGTAGGGGTCAAGTGGGCATGCAATAGGGCCCCAAGGACATGATTTGATTCATAAAAAGTCCTCATAATGAGGAGTAACGAATTTTGAGGAGAGGATGGGGGTGAAAATATTTTGGGTTTGTCCAAGTGCATGGGTATGTGCAGGATCATGGTGGGCCAAAAAGTGGCAATGAGGAAAAAAACACGTCTTTCATCGACCTAAAAACGCTAAAATACCGTGTTGACTTTTTTTAGGCTCGGGTGTCAGTACACACCACCATAGCAAACACCAAACCTAGTTTTACAAATCGGATATCCGATTTTGATCGAATATCCGATTTGTAAAAGCATATATATAAAAAGTTTGTCGTTGTTTTAAAGTTATTTCACAGTCAACAACTTGCGAGCGCACAGTGAATTGATTCTTCGTGTAACAGATATCCGATTTGGCCAAAATCCGATTTGAAAAGGTAAGTTTTTTTTTTATTATTTGATTTGATTCAATTTTGAATTAGATTTGAATAATTTCAAATAGTTTTTTGTGGATTTTTTTAAAAAATAGGGTTTTTCATTGAATTTTAATGAAAAATTGAGTTTAGAATGGATTTTGATTAAAAAATGAATGTTTTTGTGGATTTTTTCAAAATAGGGTTTTTGATTGAATTTTTATGAAAAAATTGAATTTAGAATGGATTTTGATAAAAAAATGAATGTTTTTTGTGGATTTTTTTTCAAAATAGGGTTTTTGATTGAATTTTTATGAAACAATTGAGTTTAGAATGGATTTTGATAAAAAAAATGAATGTTTTTATGGATTTTGATTTAAAAATAGTGTTCCTTATGTATTTGTATTAAAAATTAGAGAATTTTATAGATTTTTGTTAAAAAGTAGGGTTTTTTTTGGATTTTAAAAAAACTAGGGTATTTTTATAATATTTTCATTTATATTATCTAATTTTAATTAGATTAATTATTTTTTAACTTTAATCAGGCATTATGGCTACTGAGAATGAGAATGCACAAATTCCACCAGTTGAGAATGAAAATCCACCAACTGAGAATCAAAATGCAGAAATGCCAAATGCTCCACCACCTCCGCAGCCATCAATTGAAGACTTAATTCATGAAAAATTGGAGCAATTGAGGGGCATTTGTGATGTTTATAAGAAAATCCCTCGATTATCCTGTATGTCAACCACATTGACAGGATTAATTACAAATGTAGAAACCCTCTCCACCCAACATAATGCCTTTCATTCGTGGTTAGAAACCATGAGGGAATATGATGCATGCGGATTGTCTTATGATGATGTCAAAGATCTCCAAATAACAAAAGCCCAAATAGCCTCTTTATTTATTAACCCCAACACTGGTTTTCCAGTTAATGTTAACAAACCAAAACTTTCTATAAAATGGTGCACGCATAGGGGCATAGTAGATAACTTTTGGGATCGTTGGTGTATGGCTTTTGATAAACTACCCAAAAATAATCTTGATGTACCTTTTTACTTTATTAAAAAATTATATGTTGAGTTTTTGTTAGGGAATCATGTCAATTACTTTGACATTAAACCCTTCCAGGGCATTGGTGGAGGTATGCCCCAGGATAGACTAGGGGCAACTAGAGTAGTCAGGCGCCCACATGTTCCCCGTCCTCCCCTTCCTCCCACCTCCAGTACAACATCTAGATATTACAGAGGATGCATCCACACAAACTATCCAACCCATTCACTCTTTGAGTGGTCTTTTGGTTTCCCATGCTTCTTCAATAGCTTAGCCACAGTCTGGTGATCTTGGCGATGGATCCAGTGCTGCTGCATCATCCTCCTCAGGTCCACATATTTGTGTGCCACATATTTGCAATACGTGCCAACAAATATGCTTGGGTCCTATTGTACAGCCCCCTGAGTAGCCATTAGACACTTCTGATTATGACATCCAGGATGTGGAGATTATAGTAGATCACACGTAGGGGAGTGGAGCACACTCTACAGAGTCCTCTCCTGTTAGAGAGGTGGACATTA
>VDFB02000017.1:113342645-113347645 GCA_007258455.2 Sequoia sempervirens | reverse complement strand
TCTTTGCAACTTGCCTATTTGAGGCATCTAACAAGGTTATTCTAACCTCTTTGGACAGTTCAAAACTCCCTTAAAACTTGACAAGCAACTAAATACACATTTCCCTCTTTAACCCCCTTAAACCCTTATAATAGTGAGAAACTAGTTTTTGTCCAATTACTCCACAATTTTCCAAAACACCAGACAAACACATGACTGATTCAAACACCCATATCCAAGTTACACAACATATATGAGAAACAACATAGACTCCTTTGGACCAGCGTTGACTTCCTATACATTCACCCTTGAACAGGCTACTCAATTAGCCCAAAAATGCAAAGTAACATACCTTCAAACACCACATAGACCCCTGAAACCTTGGGGAAGCAAATAAATTGCCAAGAAAACAAAGATTCTACAATTGGATTCCATTTGTATAGACCTGTAACCATCAAATCAAAAAACCCTTGTTTTTAGTGTAATTCTTGAGGGTTTATTGGATGTAGCACTTCCACAACCTTTCAGACTCTGCCACCACCTTAGACACCTTTATTTAGGCCCCAATATGCTTAGAAAACAAAGAAAATTCTGGTATCTCAGAGATTTTTGCAAACCCTAGGGTAAAAACTCTATTTTCAAGTGAAAATAACCACCATTTTTAGACCTTTAACTCTTCATTTTATTTCAAAACTTAGTTCTCCACGCCTTCCACTCTTGAAATAACATCAAGACATGTAATAACGTTTCTACATAATTTTTTTATACAAAAATGCTTAAATGGCTTGTGCACAGGAAGAAAACACAAGAAAAACAGTAAAATATGAACTGAGCAATTGAAACTTTATTGATTCAAAGAAAAAAACTCCTTCAACCAAACCTGTCTCAAGCCCTTGAAGGCCTTAAGTACACCTGCATAACCCATGAAACCTCCATATAATTCCTCCAATTTACAAAGCAATAGGAAGATAAAACCATGTAAGTGGTTTCCCCAAACTAATTGCCACCAAAACCATTCTTGATAGTTTAAAACCACAAACCACCCCAATGTGTAATTATGATAGCACTCAAGATAGAATCCATGAATAGATAATTTATTTGACCAATAACTCGTCGAGAGCACAAATTCCAAAAACTAGCCTCCACTATGAACATATCAACTAAGTAGGAACCCATAACATTATGGAAAGATGATCCACTTCTCCCAATGTAACTCCCAAGCATTACATGTGAGAGATGGTCAATTTCATTGATGGCAATGATTGTGTGAATCCCATTGATGACCTTCTTTATTCAATGCCATTACAACAATATCCCAAGAATTCCAAAGAATACTAATGAAAACAATATTTCCCTCAACACCTCATGATCATTCAAGTACTCATTCTAACAATACAATAGATTTACACATCAAATTGCAAGTGAATATAATTTACTATATCTTAACATAAAAAATGAAAAACCTAATAGAAAAATGTATCAATGAGGTACAAGGATGTATAAGAAAGTTCAAATTTTAAAATAGAATGTAAACTTAGAAAACTATAGATTTGAAAACCTTAATAATGTAAAACCATAAAAAGAAGGTTAGATCAAGTGTAGGATTGGTTGGGCTCAACAAAATATAAAGAAAAAAAAAGTTTATTTATGAAGTTAACCTAGGATAATTAAGTAAATGCAATCAATCAAACACAATCAACCTAACATAATTAAGGGTTGATAGGGGTATTGGATAATTAGAAATATCATAAGGGTTGTTGATTTCTCATGGGGAGGAAAGTTCTCCTAGATCAATCCCCAAAAAGTGAAACAAGATTAAAAATAGTTGGCAAGCACTCTAGATGTTCAAATTTGTTACTCATTTTTATTGCATTGAATCAAAATGTCTCACTATTAATTGCTCCAATGCTATAAGATAAATGAATGTTTTCATGATTATAATGAATATATTGTATGTTATTAATGCTAGTGTATATCATCAAATTATGCCAAACATGTGTTTAGTCAACTCAAAGTGGGTGAATGATGCCACTTAGCCAAAAGTTTGAATTTTGAATTTTAAAATGAAAGAGAATAGGTTTGTGACCATGAGGTCACCCTTGCAATTGAAGAAGTGTCCTAGAATGGGTTAATAGTTAAATCTAAGTGGCTAACAATCAATTCCAGGTGGCTAATGGATAAATGAGGGCATACCCATTGGTGAATGTGATAAATGGGAAAATAAGGTTAATGTATAGATGTGTGTGAATAAGAATAGGATAGGGCTAATTGTATAGTGATTTAAGTATGCAAATTGATAAAAGGCTAGAGAGATGAGCTTGAATTTAGATGTTGAGTCACTACGTACATGTATCAAGACATTTCTTCAAAATAGACACAAAATTGTGTGGGAAATGACATGGTATGCACAAATTTTACTATTACAATTACACACATATTGATTTACAAATGCTTTGCATATAGATTAAATTTACTTCAAAAGTAATACCTATTAATACTTCTTCTTTAAGAAAGAATGATTATGTATTCTCTAATAAAAATTTCACCATAACAAGACTTCTTGCAATTACTTCAATTGTAGCATACATAATTTCATATTGCACCTATCAATGTGCCCATTACATCTTCACGTGTGATTGCTAGTATATGTATGCCTCTTCAAAAAACATATATGGGTTAAGCTCTCTCGTTACTCTTTGAGTAAGAGATAGAGTAAGAGATAGTAGGGGAGAGGACTAGATAGTATTACAAAACCTGGTTCAAACGAGCATATCGAAAGGAAAGAACAAGGAAGAAAACCTTCAGTTGTAGCTTGATTAAGTACAAAAATAGACCCCTTTACAAAACCTATTAGTTTCCAAAATAAAAACCCCTTTACAAAACCTATTAGTTTCCAAAATAAAAACCCCTTTACATTTTAAACATACCCTTTATACAATGCCAAACATTTGACATTGTTTCCAATTTGAGAATTCAAATTTTACAAAATTTTCCTATTAGAGGCATTCAGGGCACATTCTTCAACAATAGTAGTATGTTCACGTTCTGGACTAACAAGCACCTATACAAACCATCAAGGTAGCTTAGAATGACCAATCTATATTATTCTAAATGACACAAAATATGATATAATAGTGCCAATCGGAAAAGAGTCCTTACACATCCTCGTTTTGTGGTTGCAATGTGTAGTTTTCTACAAAATCAACCACTGATATAATAGTGCCAATCGGAAAAGAGTCCTTACACATCCTAAATTGTTGATCCAACTACTGAGACCTATGACTCTGCCTTGCATACTTGTAGAAAATATTGTCCTTAAACTCTGAAATAAAATCAGCAACATTGCATTCTTTTGTAACCAACTCACATCTAGAACCTTCACCTCCACTTTGCAAAGTATATTTGACTATCTTATATCTATTTTTCTCAACAAGCTTCTTTCCAAATTCATTTCCGAAACTCTCATGAAAACATTGAACAAAATTTGACAAGCCACCACATTGTGAGCACTTTGCATTTAAACAATCATTTCTATAGAAAAAGCAACCATCATGTCTAGAACATAAAAATAGATCTAGTAAGTCCCTTGATGATAGAGGAAGATGCATTGCATCACACTCCTGCAACATTTCATTAGGTATGCAAAGTAGTGAATGATATAGCATAATAGCTCATATGGTACATTGAAAACTCCACATGGTGCATTTGCAACAACAAGTATTACTAATCTTAAGAGGCACAATAAAATGGCTTCAAACCCTCAAAATTCCTTTGTTAGATTTCCATATTTGGATGTGTTTCAATAAATTTTTTGAACAACATTGTTTGGTTTGATTCCAAGAAATGTTTAGGATGCAGTGTACAGTCTCAATTGCTAATTCTTAACTTTAAAACATCCTTTGCATTGGGTGATACTCTAGGAGTTATCCCGCCAAAATTGTTGAATTACTCGCTTTTACATTATCGGTTAGCTTCTTATCAACATCGGAAGCCTCCCCGCAAAAAGCCCATGTATCATTTTGAAAGAGGATCATCTATTCTTTCTCTTCTTGCAAGTGCCTCTATCCAAAGTTTTACAATTTATGCCAAATCAATACAAGTTTGTCTCACAAAGTTTAACCTTTTTCAATTGATGGCTTACTAGGAGTTGTAATGACTCCTCCTCGAGCCTCTCTTATCCTTTTCCTTGTTACTTTTCCAATAGACTTGAGAGCATTAAAAATATTTTTGACAATAATAGAATTTTTTTTGGTCTTCTTGTTCACACGAATCTTCAATTTGGCTAGCAAAGGTCTCATCTTTTGCATCTTTAGCAATTGTACAAAAAGTTGGCATTGCTCGGTCAATGTCTTATCACTAAAATATTGGTTGAAAAGTCTTCTATCCCACAACCGAATAGTTCATGTTGACCTCTTGCCTTCAAAATTGTTTATAATGCTCTCATCAAATTCAAGTAACCATTTAGGGTTCTTGAAGGTCTTGAAATTAGAATATGTCTTTCTTCCATACAAGGTTCTTCATTCTCATGTAATTTGGTTAAACATAATTTTACACTTGCTTCAATATTATACCGTAAAATCTTCATTTCCAACATTTCCTTTCACCTTTGAAACATTTTCAATATCAATTTGAAATAATTTCATTCCCACTTCAATATCATGTTCAACATCTTCAAATCCAACATTTTCACCTTGAACATTTTCATTATCAATTTTAATATTTTCATTCCCACTTCAATATCATGTTCAACATCTTCTTAAATCCAACATTTTCACTTTCGAACATTTTCATTATCAATTTCAATAATTTCATTCCTAATTTCAATATCATGTTCAACATATTTAATTCCAACATTTTCACCTTGAACATCTTCAATTTCCTCTTCACTTGAAAGACCATAGGGGTTAGGTTCACCAATATTTAGCATACCCTATCTTCTCTTCCTATGAATTTCTCTATCTTTTTGTCTATATGCTTCAATTTCTTCTTTTGTAAACTTTCTCTTACATTTTTGCTTCCGA
>VDFB02000017.1:113329762-113342545 GCA_007258455.2 Sequoia sempervirens | reverse complement strand
AAAATGTGCAAGAGGTTGACTCTCAACCTAGGAACACTATATTGCAACCTAAATATCTTCTACTACTATTGCCTCTTCTTCAACACAAGTGGTCACTACTCCTACTGCTCCTACATGGTTGAAGCTTGATTTGGAAAATAAATGGATAGTTCAACCTCAACCTCTCAATTGGGATGAGATGATGAGGGAAATTGAAAAGGAAAGACCTAAAAAGAAGGCTAGAGTTTTTCATTCCACCAAGCTCATAGATGCAGGAGAAATTGTTGCTGAATGTGCAATTCTTGTGGTGGATAAGGATAAGGATGACATGCAAATAACTGATTACCAATTGGGTATTGTGAATTTGGGGAGACCTATAAGGAACCAACAAATGAATCTCATTGATATTGTAGCTTCCTCCATCAAATCCATAATGATTAAAGATAAGCAATTTAAAGATGAGCTTAATGCCCAATTGGATTAGTTGCACAAGTTCTTAAAGGATGTCTCCACTCCAGTTTCTCAACAAGTTGCTGCTCCGGAAACCCCAGTTCTACTAAGCAAAAAGGAAGCTGATGAATTAGTGCAGATGAGGAGTAATGTGGGGATGCTTGATAGATGGATTGATAGGCTCAATCAGGAGGTTGGTGAAGTGCTAGCTAATAGTTTCAAAGTTTATGAAGCAACACTTGAGTTGGTAGAAAATATGAATCAACATGTTGAAGTCCCAGGGAAGCAAGATGAAGAGTACAAAGAATATGTTAAGAAGCTTAAGGACATCAACATAGTGCTCGAGTCAACTCTCCTGGAGCAGTCAATTCTTGAGGAAGGTAATGCAAATTTTATTGAGAAGACTGTGAGCATAATAAGATTCAAATCCAAGTTCATCTATGAGCATAAGAATGAGGTTCAAGAAGCAAGAAAAGACTTGAACGAGCAAATTGATGAATTGGAGGCAGTAGTTGCTATTCTGGTCAACATGGACATCTCAGTCAAAGAGAGTCTTCCTTTGGACAAGTTGAAGGAGAAGTGGCATAGTATATTTGAGGAAGTGATGCAAAAGGAGGATGATGGAGAAGATTTGTTGCTGGACAGGCTCATGGATGTTAGAGAAGAGGTGAAAGCTGCTAGGAGGGAATTAATCAAATTGAAGGATATGCAAGAATTCGTCCCAGCAGAATTAAAGAGAATTAAATTTGATGAAAATTGGTTAGATGGGCTTGATTTGGATATCCTTCAACAAGTGTTCTCTAGTTATGATGAGTATATCCTTGATCAAGCAACGCAGGAGTGAGCTAGCAGCAGAACACTCTCTTCTTGATAGACAACTTCCTCTCTTCTCCTATTTTGTAGGATTTTGACACAAGTTAGACTCAAATTATTTTCCCCCAATTCCACCTTCTTCTTTGGGCATCAGAATTTTGTACAACAAAGCAATCGAGCCTTGAAACTGAAGATCAACTCATTGAGTTCGTTCATGTAGTTTCGGTTCCTTAGATTTTGGATTTGAGTTTCTGATTGAGAGAAACTTATGCATGACATGTCTATATGTACTTTTTGGCTCCATTTTGTAAAGGTCAGCTCATTGAAGAAATATTAGCCACCTCATAATAGCAGATAGGAATCATAGTCTTAGGATTTCATGAATTGTTAGTAGATACTTTGAAAGTTCAGTTGAACTTGGATACATTTTACAATTTTTATACAGTTTACATGTTGTTAAGTTTGGACCTCTTTGATAAGATTAATGAATCATAAGCAATCCGTATGCCAGTGAGTTGCTATGCCTAAATGTTTTCTATTTGATGCAAATCAATAGAGGAAACCAGATTCAAGATTATCTCATTGAATTATCCGTGAATGAAATTGCTGTTATGTCTATTTGATCTGTGTTTTAATGATGAGTGAATGATCTATTTTGAATCTTAAAGTAAAGGTTTTAGTGAATGGTTGTGATCATTGAATTAGCACTATGAATGTATGCAGTGGTGTAGATTATTCTATGGATTGCATCATGTTGTGGTTTTGGTTGGATAAAGAAACACTTATTATTAGTGTGCATGTCTAGATATTAAGAAGTTTTATTCATATTCTACTGTTTTAAAGCTTTGATCTATCTTTTTATATTTATTTAAACCCCAATGTAGGTTAATTGATCTAATGCAGATTATTCCTTATTACTAAGCGTGCCGCCAAATTACAGAATTACATTGACCATTAAAACTGATATTAGTATGGTTGAGAAGCAACTACCAAGACCTTGGGAGTTTGATTACTATATGTTATCACGTAGACACTCAAATTTGTCCTCTGTCATTAGCGATTTTAGATCATTGATTAAATAGATATTATTATTTACTTAATCAATTCATTCAATACTTTCTTCTATTCATGTATTTCATCAAATCATTGAACCATCTCATGCTCGTTCAATATCTATTGCATTAACGTTCATGTCCATTTGCATTATCATTCATACCCGTTTGCATAATAAATCATAATCCATTTGTATAATAATTCATAAACATCATTTCCATATTAAATTAATTATCATTATCATCCATAATTGTTTCATATTCATCCCCATTAATAAATCAATTATCATAGTCATTTATTATTATTTCATAATAAACTAATTATCATAACTTGCATATTAATCATATCATTTGCATAAATCGTTCATGAAATATTGCATTTTAATAAAGCATCTTTAAATCATTTTATTCATATTTAATCATTTAGGTTCATTTTAATCTAATATCCCTTTATCACTTTCACTCTCATGCATAACATTTAACCCATCAATGTGGGATAATGGCATTTACTTCTCTCACATCTTTTATCCCACATTTCATCTTCAACCCCTCTCCATCCTCAAAGAACTCCTATTTAAAGTGGGATTTCCCTCTCATTTGATCTCTCACAAATTTTGCTCACAAATTTACATACTCATATGATCTTTGCATCTTGCTTGCATTTCTCATTCACCATAGCCTCTTTATTGCATTTTGTGCTCATAAAAATTTGAGAGCAAATGCATAAACAAAGATCTTGGTGATAGGGAGACAATGGAGATTTATTTCTTTTAAAAGCATTATTTTGTTTTTGTAGTTTAGATTTGTATTTCTGGTTTTGCTTTTAATTAGAATAGCTCTATTGATGTAGGCTGAAATAGTGGTTCTTACTCCATAGAATCATACATTTTTATGGCTCTACAAATTGGTGAACCCGATGTGAACGCTTGGATGAATATTTTCACATTTTGCATGCACATTGATCTGCAGAAAAATGGAAAGACAAATCTGATATGATCTATATTTTGCATCAATTTCTTTGCATTTTATATGATCTACATTTTGCAAAGCATTGATTTCTTCACATCTACAACATATTGATTTCTTCACATCTAAATATGAAATATATTTTGCAGGATCAACAACTCTAGATCTGATATGATGTACATTGTCTCATTTTGTAGTTGAAAGGAAAAATATCATATCAATTTTCTTTGCAGCAAGTTACATTGAAACAAAAATAAATAAAAAATCATTGGAATAATTTAAAAATGTATCACTTGTAGATCCAATTTTTAGTTTTAACATTTAAATTAGATTTTTAGTTTTCAACTTTTAAATTAGATTTTAGTTTTTAGCTTTTAACTTTTAATGTAGAGTTAGCTTTTAATTTTTAAATTAGATTTAGCTTTTGTTTTTAGCTTTTAACCTTTAATAGCTTTTTCTAAATTAGATTTTTCTTTTTTTAATTTTGATCTTTTTAAATTTAGTTTTATTTTAGAATGTAGATTTAATATAGATTTATTTCAGATTTAATTTAATTTAATCTAGTTTAGATTAATTTTTAGAACTGGATTAATTTTAAGGCTTAGATTAATTTAGATTAGTTTTAATTAATTTAGACTAATTTTTAATTTAGTTTCTAATTTAATTTAAATTTTTAATTTTTAGATTTACTATTTAATTTAGATTCTTAGCCTTTTAATTTAGATTTAATTCAGTCTCTAATCTCTTATTTAGTTAGATTTTTTTTTTAATTTAGTTTAGATTTTAGTTACTAATTTAATTTAGATTAGATTTTGCTTTTTACAGTTTTTCTTTCTTTCTTAATGTAGCTTTTAAATTTAATTTTTATTTTGTTTAGCTTTTTAATTTAGCTTAGATTTTTAAATCATGAAAAATCATTATGCACTTTGGGTACTTTGGTACCGAGGTCGGGTATACGACCCTGGCTGCCGATTACTGTCAGCTTTTCGCGTGTTTACGGCGGTCTTTGGCCAGCGACACTATCGATACCACGGAATGAGAACTAGAACTGGCGGTGAAATGAAACCCTGCGCCGGAATTATAATAAAGAGCTAGGGCCCGACTTCAGTACTGGAGTACCTTGGATTCTTAGTTTTTTTTTTTTTTTTAGATTTTGACTTTCTAAATTAGATTCTTAGTTTAGAGTTAATTTAGAATTTAGATTAGAGATTTAGATTTAAGTTAGTTTTTAATTCTTAGATTAGTTTTTAACTTTAGATTAGTTCTAATCTAGAGTAATTTTTTAATATTGGCTTTTAGTTTTAGATTAATTTTAATTTAGAATAGCTTTTAATTCTAATTAATTATAATAACTTTTTTTTTAATTTTTTAATTTGCGCTAACGTTTAAATTAGATTAGTTTTTAATTAGTGTCTAACTTAGATAAGTTTTAAAATTGGATTAACTTTGAATCTAGATTAGTTTTTAATCTCTAACTTTAGATTTTTAATTTAGATTAACTTTTAATTTTAAATTAGCTTTTTATCTTAGATTAGCTTCATTTTTTTTCTTTTTCCTAGATTAATTTTTCTTTAAATTTATGTTAGTTTTTATTTTGGTCAAGTTTTGGTTTTGTGACTAATTTTGTTAATTTGGTTTCTCTTGCTAGGTTCGTTTGACAAAGAATTAAAAATCGTAACATACGCTTGTCAAAGAAAGGAGGCATGAAACTACTAATGATATTTTGATGCAGGACGTTTGTCGAAGACATGATTTTGAAACCAATTCTATTTTAGATTATAAAACACTTCAATTGGTGCATTAAAAAATGAACAATTGTCTTCTTCCACATAGGCTTAACTAGGGGGTCAATGAACATGTGCTTGATTCTATTTGATTGTGCTTGAAGGTGGTAGGTGATTATTCTCTCACCTTGTGAAAACTAGGTGATCAGAAAACCAGACCCACCTTATTTTTTTGTCACCTTCATGACTTAATAATCGAAGTATCCTCTCCCCTTGCACTTTCGAGTGATCCTAGGTGTAAGAGAAACGGTTATTATTTCTAGAAATAGGCCTGCCTTAAGGGAAAAAGTACTCACCTTAAGGGACGACTCGACCGGTAACAGGCTAAAGCCAAGCCACTTCCAGCCGGGATATAAAATGGGTGCTTGAGGAAAGTTCAAGTACCATGAGTGCGGATGTGTCACACGGACGGAGTAGTACTCCCATAAACCCTATTGAGCGTAACCTCTTTAGGCTGGAGTGCCACCTAATAGGTGATTAATCTCTCACCCCATGTGTGGCCACTCGAACGGATGCCCTAACTAAACACCTATTGTTTTAGAAGCCAACCATTTTCAGTCGTTGCTTGGTATAGTGCAGGGTATAGTATCATGCCCGAAGATACTCACTACTGACTCCCTTGAGTAGAGATAGCAGTTCTTGGGAAGTGATGACACAAGAATCCGAAGTTGGTGTGCTCGAATGACGTTAATGAGTCATGGAGGGGAGCCAATGCCACCAAACTTCTAAGCTATCCGCTCTCAAGAAGGAAAGGTGTTTAGCACCAATCCGGGGTATATCGGTGGGCTATATCAAGTATACAAACCCTTGGCCTATTAGGATTGTGCTTGTCTCATGTGCATTTGCATACACCAAAACATCATGCTTGTCAAGTGTTTTTTGGATTTTCAAGCAGTATTCACCACATTCACAAATCTGAACACAAACAATTGACCTCAAACAAACATCACACCTAGTAACTTGCAACACCTCAAAACATTTCCAAAGCCATCAACCAAATATGTCTAACCGCTATCCTACATATTCATCTAGGACCTATGAACGAAACCAAAGGATTAAATATCTTGACCATCGTTTGAAAGAGCTTGAAAAACAACATGAATCCCAACATTTGAATGAAGTGATGCAATCATCTCATAAGCATTTATCCTCACCCAAAACTACATCATCCAAGTTCAATGTTCATGACTTTCTGCAAAGGCTAAATGAGAAACCTAAATCTATGTCCTCAAACACAAATAATCTTGAGCAATCCTACCATGTCATGCATCTATCTTCATCCCCCATAACTCAAAATAAACCTCATGAGTCTTTCACCCAAGTTAAAAAATCTATCCAATCATCCTCTCTCATCATACCATCTACATCCAATGACTCATGTCAATCTCTTATTCCAAAGCATGCTAGCATAGACTCCCCTACAAATCAAGATCAAAGTATTCTTTCCATTCCATCCAATGATACCAAAATTCCACAACCCCTTCCAATCTTTGACCAAGATCCCATCTTTCAAGAACCTCACGATGATCCCCTTATCTCTTTTTGTTTCATTCAAGATGATTCCCTTCCATCTCAAGAGAAAAGTATACTTCCAAGTCCTCCTTCCACCTCATCTAATGAATCCATACCATCTCATGATTCCATCATATCCAATGATCAAGATATGCTTTTCACAAAATATCAGGATTCCCTTCCTCATCAAGATCAAGATATACCTCCATTCAAGGATACCCTTTCATTCCATGATGATGTTCATCCTTCTCATGATCAAGACATGCCTTTCATACCACTTCATGATGATTCCATACCTAGTAAAGAGCAAGCTAATCCATCTCCTACACCTTATGATCCTTTTCCAAGTCAAGATCAAAGTACCCCCTCATCCCCATGTCAAGATCCTATCACCCATCCATATTCCCCCCATGAACACAATCCTCCACAAGAGTCTATCACCCCTATTCAAGCTCTCCATGAACCTCTTACCTATCAAATGGGTTCTCTCACTTTTATCCAAGGTGGTTTACTCAAAGATCTTGTTATTCCTTCTATATCACAACCACGTCATGATGGACTTGCATCTTGTTTCATAAACAATATATATCTCATTGGCAAACGAATGTGTCAAAGTATGAACTACAAAGGCAAAGGATTAGGTCTTCATGAACAAGGTATCCTAGAACCCCTTTATATCCAAGAAAACACATATTATCATGGCCTTGGTTATACACCTCATACTCAAAACATTGGTATCCATCATAAGTCCAGATTCCATCAAAATAAACCTAAGTATCCTAGTCCATCAAACATTCCATCTATCCTAGGTCCTTATCCTAGTCCATCAAACCTTTCATCTATCCTTGGTCCTTATCATCCAAACCCTAGTTCATTAACCCTTCTGTCCATATTGGGACCCTACTTCCCTCCATCTCCTATTCATCAAGAACAACAAAGGCACACATCCTTGAAGCCCTCTCAAAATTCTACCTACATTAACCCATGCATAATACCTCCATATCATTCATCTCCATCCACCCATCCCATTTCTCTTGGAAGCAATTTGGGTGCCAAATGTCAAAAGCTTCCATATCAAAATCCACATGTATCAAAGGATCAACATGTCTCCTTGAAGAGCCATGCAAAAATAAAAGAAAATTTGATCCCAGGTCAAAATAAAAATCTAAAAGGCCACAAAGGCTCATCAAGTCAAAAGAAAAAAAATTCAAAGGCCACAAAGGCCCATAAATCAAGAAGAAAAATTTCAAAGGCCACAAAGGCCCATAAAGCAAAAAGAAGAATCTCAAAGGCCACAAAGGCCCATGAATCAAAAATCAAAGCCAAAAGCTATGTGGATTCCCAAAAGTCTCGTAGAAGCAATAAAATCTAAATTGGCATCCAAATTTGCTAATCCAAAAGCTTCCTCCTATCCTCCATCTAAAAACCTATCATCTTCCAAATTCATTTTTCCTCCATCACTCCACCACCCTTGAAGGTGTGTGCCGATGTTGATCTTTCCATCCTTTTCATCCTTTTCCTCTATCCATCAACAAGCCTTCCAACCTCCTATCCATTATCCAACATTCATCCCCCATTATCCTCCTTTAATCCAAACCTTTGCATAAGTCCTTAGTTTCTTCCATCATACCATTAAAATACATACGTTTATGAGTCTAATCCTCCTTTCCATGGTTTATCAGAGCACACATTCGATGGATATAGTCGTGAAACTTGATGCTTGAGTCCTTCCTCCATCTCCCTATCATGCATATATTATCTTCCATATTCATTTATCCCTATCCATATCCTATCTTCCATATTCCTCTCACACTTTACACTTGGGGGCAAGTTTAATCCCTCTTATCATGCATATTCATGATCCTCTTTACGTTCATCCTTTACCTTTCCACCTTTGATCTTGACAAGGTTAAGGATCTTCTTGAACATCGTATATCTTATCCTTCACCGTATCCATATTCCACCATTCTATCTTAATGCATCCTTTCTTCCCTTCCTTGGTCTTGATGAGGAATAGGAGAAAAATACTTAGGCATTGTGTCCATATCTTATCGATCTTGATCATCCTATTCATTATCCTTATCTTTTCATTCTTCCATTCCATATCTCCTAGCTTATCAAAATCCACGTCTCATTTCCTTCCTTTGTTCTTGATGAGATTAGGGGCAAAATTACAAACGCATGCTTTGGATTCCCTTTCATATCCTTATGTGTTACCATTCCATCTTAGTTCACATCCTTATCATTTATGCATGATTAAATTACCTCCAATGTTGGTCATCATGTCCCTTTGCAACCTTGAATCTTATCATGAAAATCATATTTAAGCCTAGTTGTAAAACATTATCCAATCCTCATATTTTTTGTTAATCAATCATAAACAATCATCAATCTTATCATACTTAGAGGAATCAGTGATCCTAAGTACTTATCATCATCATGCCTTATGGAATCGATCATTCCTAGCATCCAATCAATGAACCATTATCATCTTTTGACAAAGGATATGTTGCTTGTGTGACATGTTTTGCAGTGAATCTTTAATTTTGATCTATTATTTATCCATGGTTGCACAACCTCTAGTGTGGGGCATCTAGTTCCTTCAATCAGTCATATCACATTTCATTTCACTCCATCTTTAAAGCTTGAAAAAATAAAAAAAATCATAAAATGTCACGAAATTTTTTTTTTTTTTTAAAAATCATAAAATGTCGAAAAAAATTCAAAAAATCATAAAATGTCACAAATAATCCCAAAAGAGTATAAAATGTCACGAAATAATCCCATAAAAGTCATAAAATGTAGGAAGAAATCCAAAAAATCAAATATCTTAAAATAAAAAATCAAATATCTTAAAAATCCAAAAAAAAAAAAAATCTTAAAAATCCCAAAAATCAAATATTCCAAAAATCCCAAAAAAAATCAAAAATTCCAAAAAACAGTGACACTTTCAGATCACCACATAGCTTTGAACTTCAACAAAATCTAAACATGCAAGTGTTGACAATCAAGCAAACATTATAACATATATGTCAATCCACCTTACAAATCCAACCAAATACATAAACTGTAACAAGAATCAGTTCTACATCGAGGCAAAACCCCTATTTGTTTGTTGATCTTTGCTTATTTTATAATTTTATCTTTGGTGACATGTCTTTTAGCTTCTCCAGGATGTCTTTGACTAGAGAGGCAAGGATGGGGCATGTTCACTTGTTTGTTGTTTAGGGATTGTTTCTTATTCACATGATGACTTGTCTTAGGACATGGTTGTCTAAAACCATCAAGGACCTATGAGTCTAATGTGGATGAAAGAATTCCTTGTTTGATAGTGTCTTCTATGCAATAAGTATTCAGGTCATCTAAGGTTCTTATAACTAGATGCTTATACTTCATTACTAAATAAAAATGCAAATAGTATTCAGGTCGTCTAGATGTTCATGTTATCTAGACGCTTATACTATTTTGCGACATAATAAGCTCAATGATGATAAAAGCACTTAAAAGGTGCAAGAGGCTTCATCACCTTCATTCTCTTCCATCTTGCATTTCATTTTCTTCATCTTTCTTGTCACAGAGAAATCAATTGATTACTTTATACAATTGATATATGTCTCTTGAATCGAATCTCAAATCAATCAACCTAATTCTCAAAATTTCATGTCCCCTTAACCCATCAGTCAATACATCATAGCAACACCTTGTCTTGCGTAAGCATCATTCTCAATTAGCTTAATCAGCTCAATCAGCTTCATCAGCTCATCAACTTGGCTATACTGATCATTTCCATCAATTGTTCAGTTATGCCCATCAACTATGCATTTTCATCAAAATGTACATCACTACTTTATCACTTGCGCAATATCAGGTATCTAATCACTTTCTAGACATCTATCGAGAGATTAATATTCTTACAATCTGTTCGATCAATCTCTCGAGGGGGCATATCATTCTTATCATAATCCTTACCAAGATATCTTTGGGGCATGTATCAGTTGATCAATCTTTTTCTTTGAAATAACGTGACAAGCTGCATTGTCTCAAAGAGGGGAAAAATGTAGACACTCAAATTTGTCCTCACAATCGTAACGATATTCATCTATTGATTAAATAGATATTATTATTTACTTAATCAATTCATTCAATACTTTCTTCTATTCATGCATTTCATCAAATCATTGAACCATCTCATGCTCATTCAATATCCATTGCATTAACGTTCATGTCCATTTGCACTATCATTCATACCCATTTGCATAATAAATCATAATAATTCATAAACATCATTTCCATATTAAATCAATTATCATTATCATCCATAATTGTTTCATATTCATCTTCATTAATAAATCAATTATCATAATCATTGATTATTATTTCATAATAAACTAATTATCATAACTTGCATATTAATCATATCATTTGCATAAATCGTTCATGAAATATTGCATTTTAGTAAAGCATCTTTAAATCATTTTATTCATATTTAATCATTTAGGTTCATTTTAATCTAATATCCCTTTATCACTTTCACTCTCATGCATAACATTTAACCCATCAATGTGGGATAATGGCATTTACTTCTCTCACATCTTTTATCCCACATTTCATCTTCAACCCCTCTCCATCCTCAAAGAACTCCTATTTAAAGTGGGATTTCCCTCTCATTTGATCTCTCACAAATTTTGCTCACAAATTTACATACTCATATGATCTTTGCATCTTGCTTGCATTTCTCATTCACCATAGCCTCTTTATTGCATTTTGTGCTCATAAAAATTTGAGAGCAAATGCATAAACAAAGATCTTGGTGATAGGGAGACAATGGAGATTGATTTCTTTTAAAAGCATTATTTATTTTCTATAGTTTAGATTTGCATTTCTGGTTTTTCTTTTAATTAGAATAGCTCTATTGATGTGGGCTGAAATGGTGGTTCTTACTCCATAGAATCATACATTTTTATGTCTCTACATTATCTTTCTTTTTTTAGGAGAAATAGAATATAGATATTTTTGTTTAATGTTGTACTATTTTTACCATCAACACCACCCCTCTCAAGGGGGAATGCCTCACCAAATTTCTATATTCCTCTTTCCTATCCATTTCCCTATGATCTTTTTGGGGCATCTTGAAGTGGTTTTATGTTATCGAGTCATCCATACTTTATTTTCTTTTATTACCATTATTGTAATGATATTTTGAAGAGGGGAAAAATGTAGACACTTAATTTTCCACCCCATATGAGTCAAATTCTCCCTTTCATTCTTGTATCCTCCATCCCTAAACCGTATTAATTAAATAATTTATTATTTGGCTAATATTTATCCTAGTCCTAATTTCCTCACCTTAAGGTATTTCAATTAATTAATTAAATACCTTACCTTAGTCCTCTCTAAATTAGATAAATAGTCCAATTTATTTAATTTAGTCATTTTATCCCAATGAATTAAAATCAATTTTTAATTCATTCTTCTCTCTCTTCATGTCAACATCCTCCATAATCCCTTTTTTAATTCAAATCAGTCTAATTAATATGTGATTAGGATGTGCACATCACTAATAGTGATTAGTGTCATATCCTCCATATTTATCCACTTTCCCTTAATCCATCATTATCCCTCATAATCATTTGCACAACCTTAAATCTTGGCTAATTATCCCTTAATCCCACCTAACACCAATTATGGCATGTACCCTAGTCAAATCCCTCATTAAGGCTTTCTCCTTTTGGAGAAGTTATCTCCACCCCCAAGGAATTTAAAATTGTTTTTTATTTCTCCCATGCATCATATGTGGAATTTTTAATTCCACTTTATTTCAACAACCTTGGAGGAATAAAATCCTAATTTAAAATTCCCTTCCCAATCCCAAAGTCAAATCTCTAAAACCAAGGGATATTTTAGAAGAATTTAAAATTCTTCTATTGTCACATCCTCCCATGATTTGGGTAGATGAGACAAGACTTACATTTTTTGACTTGATCTCCACATCATCTCCACATCGACATCCCTTATAAACCTCATCTTCCACATGTCTTCATGAGATGGCTTGTGAGGTCTCAAGTTATCCTAGCCCTTGATCTTCTAATCTTGACCAAAATTGGCCATCCATTCCTTTATAGGCCTTTTCCCTAAATATGGTGAATTTATTTCATTTTCAACATCACACACTTAGCCAACTTTAGCTCTCATACAACCAAGCTTTGAAACCACCATTGTTACACCAC
>VDFB02000017.1:113232111-113329662 GCA_007258455.2 Sequoia sempervirens | reverse complement strand
ATGTTGGTGAGTTTATCCCAAAACTCTTTCATTGTCTTCATAGCTAAAACATTGAATAGAACGTTGCTAGACAATGAAAGAAAAATAGTTTACCTTGCTTTCATATCCATTTTTTCCCAATCTTCATCTGACATTGAACATTTTCCTTTATTTTTTCCAAGCAATTCGAGTGAGAGATCTTGCTTAATTAGCAGTGGTTCCATCTAAACCTTCCACAATTTGAAGTTCTAGCCCGTGAACTTCTCAATCTTCTATTTATTTGTGGCATCCATAGATTTGGAAATTCTTCACTGATTTCCAAAGAACCGCTTCAACATTGAGCTTCTTCACCAAGCTTTGATACCAATTGTTGATTAAATTTTCACAGAATAAATGAAAAGAAAGGATTACAGGAATTAAATATAATTGAAAGATAAAAAAATAGAAAATAAGACACAATATTTTTATAGTGGTTCACCAACTAGCTACATCCACTTTTAGTAGGGGATTCTCTTATTAATTTTGTTCAAGTACATACACAACATACAACAACTCTATGCATCACCGAATATATTTTATCTACACTTAATCTCCAAACAAAAAAGAGTTTAGAAAATGGTCAACCAAAGAATATGAAAGTTTATTCCAAGAAAAACGGTTCTCCAAGAGACAACGGTTATGGAATATGAAAATGATTGGGCTTCACGAACCCAACAATGTGACTAGGTAGATGTATTATTATTTTATTGAATATCTAAAAAGGAGGGAAAAAAATTGCTTTTGCATATTTGCAATTGAGTGTGAAAAATAAAGGCACTAACTATAAATCATGTTTTAAAATTTATAATCTTTTGTCAAGTGTTATAACTTGTATATATATATGTATATATATATATATTGTACAAAATAATATATATACATACATATGCACGTACATACATATACATACATTCATATACATCAATACATACATACATGTTTACATATTATAAAGAAGAGACATTGCTAGATTTCAAACAAACAAGTTACAACACACACATCACATGAGAGATAGTTGGGCATATTAGTGGCAATACAAAATATTATCAACATCTAAATCAAAATTTGAATGCAAAAGCAAGGATCAAAAAAAGACACATAACCCAATCTACCATGGTGGTAGGAATAAGATGCTCATTATCACTTTGTCCATAAGATGGATGTAGGTGGTAGAGTCATATTATAGAGGAATGACACTTTGGTTAATATTGTGGTTCTTTTCAGTAAGCCAATGATCATATATAAGTTTTGTTGATGTAGATCTAGGCCATGCATCTTTCATCTTGTAGAACTTGATTCATCATTTTTAATTTTTCTTTGCAATGTGAATGTTAAGTGGGAGAATCTTAGGATTAGGTGTATGATTCATCTTGTAAGTTTATGTCTCGATTACTCATATTTAAGCATGCAGATGACAAACAATTTATGATCTTTAAACATCATGAGATGTGGACATTATCTATTCTTTGAAATACTTGGAATAGTTCTAGAACATCCTTCCAATTAAATACTCCCAAGGAGTGCATAGATTTGAGAAACTATTCATTTTGATTGCTATGACACAATCTACGATATGTAAATATGTGTAAGAGGAGTTACTTTCTAATCTAGGATGTTGATCATGACCATTTATATATATATATGTATATGTATGTATGTATGTGTATGTATATCTACTAGTACATATATATAGTATGGATGTATAGATATATATATATAGTAATGGCATACACATATATATAGATGTATATATAAACATACATATATATACGTATATATATACATGCATATATACATATGCACATATACATACTTACATATAGATCTATGGGACATTTATAGATAATAGATATATACATCTATATGCACTATATATATCTATATTATCCATAATACAGTTGCATATAGATGTATATATAGATAATATATAGATTCATACATAAATACAATCTTATTTTTGTAATTTTATTTTTTTAATTTTTTAAATTAATAGTTTTAGTTGAGCATCCAAAGTTATGTGCTTAAAGACAAGCTTTTGAATATTAATGTTCATCAAAATTTATTATCAAAAATCATTGTCTAAATACTAGTAGGAGTCAATTTAAAGCATATTGAAATGTATTATCAAAAACATTATCCAAACATTTGCATCAATGTTAGCTTATGTTTCTTGAATCTTGTCACATCAATGAAAAAATCTTGACGACGATCAAGGAAGTTGAGCACATTTCCTTTTGTTTGTATTAGGCCCCAAATGGTGTTTCCCAAAACTTTGGCTTTGATTTATGTATTGTAAAGCTAACAAATTTAGATTAGTTATGTTCACTTCTCCACCATGTCATTAATATTTATGGTTTAATTACATGTTTAATTATAGTGGTAGATTAGTATTAGATAAAATGATAAGAATATTATATTGATGTAGTATTTTACTTTGATTGATACAAGCTTGGATCTTTTTGGTAGTGTTTTTTGTTTCAAGTTTTTTTGCATACATGTTGTTCATATGTTGTGAATAATTTTTATGGTTTAATTACATGTTTGATTAGATTGAAAAACTTGATTGTTAATATTTTATGTGTGTCATTGACTGTATATTCAGTAAGCATGTAAGGTAGAGTGTGAAGATGTACAAGACACATGAATAGTGAGACAAAGAGAGAAATATGATCATCAGGGCATATATGAAAAGTGCTTAAGTTAAGAGATCAAATAAATGAGTAATGGGTCTAAGATAATGCGACATTGTAATGTAATAAGATGAAATCAAACAAACATTGTATGAATAGCCATATTAAAAAATATTTGAACATATATGTGATGAGATAATTTTGTTCGATAAGTTTTATCAAAACTAGGATAAATATCCTCGATTGAGTTGTCCAAATCAAAAATGTGATATTGGATATATTACAATGAGTTATGAAATATGTAATTTATAGAATTTCAAATAGTTTTATGTACATTGAATCAGTCAATATGATGCATGTGGAAATGATAATTTCATTGTGATCATAGCAGCATGGATATCAATGAGCACCAACTGAGTTGTATTTTCAAATTTCATTGGTTTAGGTAACTGCATCGAGAAATTGAAAGTAGTAATTAGTTGACGGAAAAAATAGTTAAAAGAAAAAAATATAAAAATATTAGAAAGAGAAATCATTTAATAGGAAAGAGAGGAAAGATGCAAAAAAACTTACAAATGTCCTTTCAAGTACTTTTGACAGGGCAGCAAGGGAAAGTACTTGTTGTGTGCTTACATTTGAGAGATAAATACCTGCAGAAGAAGAAGATCCCAAATTAATTTTTTTTAATTTTAAAGGTAATGAATGAAACGAAGAGAAAAGATAGAAAATTATGAATCTAATCTAATTGAAGAACTAGACTTCCCCAAAAAGAAAACATTGCATATTGATGAAATATTACAATTTTTACATCAACTGATTTTGCACTTATCTAGACCTAATTTTCATTTAATAGATTGAAGTGTGGCTGGAATGCATGTGTGGGAGATAAAAGATTAGTTGCATTTTTAATGGTGGTGAATGGAGAACTCGACATTTATGAATTATGGTGTTAAGACTTTAACTGAACAACAGGCATCAATCTATAAAAGAAGATGATATATATAAACAATGTTCGAAAGATAGTGTAAAAGATATAGGGAATTACAATTGCTTCCTATTTTGAAAGATGTCATCATCATCAAGTAATTTGTGCAAATGAATAAACAACACAAATAATCCTTTGCTTGAAATTCTTAAAACTTGACACCAGAATCCATTGATGACGATCACGGTTCAGTCCATTGGCAATAAATGAAAATGCCATGAAATGTTTCCAACAGCAGCAAAACATTACCAATTGATGAAATTATTTTGATAGATTGAAGTGCACTTGGCATGGATGCGTGGAGAGAAAATATTAGATCCATTCTTAGTTGTGGCTAGCAAGAAAGTTAGCATTAATGAATTATGGTGTTAAGTTTGTAACTCAACAACAGACACTGAACCATAAAGGCACTCAAAGACAGGGAAGAATAGACATCAACACATAAAATGCAGAGGACAACAAACAATATACATTAACCCATTAAATGTAGAGAGCAACAAACAATAGATATTAACCGACAAAATGCAGAGATGTAAAAAACTATGAAATGACACTGTAAAAGATATAAGAACTTACAAATTCCTTGAACTTCTTGTTTCCAATACAATAGACATAAACCCTGCTAGAAGGCACAAATTTCATCATCATCAACCTTTCTGAGCAAATGAATAAACAATGCAAAAAATGAGTATGCAAAAGATATAGGAACATACAAATTCCTCCTTTTTGGGTTCCAATATGATAGATATAAACCCTCTCAATAGACATGGATTTCATAATCATAAAAATCTACACCATAAGCCATTAATGATGCCTGCAATTTGGTCTATTAATAATAGATGAAAATTAGGGACTAGTAAATGTAGGGAACGACAAACAATATCAACCCATAAAATGTAGAGATGTAAAAAATTATAAAAGGACACTATAAAAGATATAGGAACTTACAACCGACTCTTTTTTTGCTTGCAACATGATAGACATAAACCCCATCAATAGACATAGATTTCAATCTCATCAAACAATCCAAGCAAGTGAATAAACAACACAAAAATGATAGTGTAAAAGATATAGGAACTTACAAACCTCTCCTTTTTTGCTTTCAATATGATAGATGTAAACTACCTCAATAGACCCAAATTTGACCCTCATCAAACAATCTAATAAAATGAATAAACAAAGGAAATGATAATTAGGGACTACATATGCACAATGTCCTCATTAAAATGACACGTGTAAATAGAAAGACTGGGTGCGAGGACATGACTATGTCAAAGAACATTAGAAAGACATGAAATATTTTGCAATAGTGAAAAAACATTAGGAATTGATTAAATTATAAAACAACAATGTAAAAGATATAGGAACTTACAAGCACGTGGTTTTTCGCTTCCAATATGTAAGACATAAACCCTGTTAACATAAATAGATTTTTATCCACATCGGCAAATGAACAAACAATGTAGAAAATGACAGTGTAAAAGATATAGGAACTTAAAAACGTCTCCTTTTTCACTTCAATATGATTGATATAAACCATCTCAATAGACATAGATTTCATCCTCATCAAATAATTCATAGGCTTTCTGAATAGACCATATTACCCATACAATAGATATAAACCCTCTCAATAGATCATATTATTGAATAAATGAGAATGTGAAGAATGAGGGAAGTGAATAATTTATTCTACATCTATCCACAAAGTAAAATGGGGAATCGAATGGAGAACACAATGATTACATTTGGAGGAAATGATTTATAGTGAATTCGAACAACTGGGTAGAGGACTAGAGAAGAGACATTGACAATTGGGTGATAACAGTTGGTTTTCCCCGCAAAGATCGAGTTACTACAGGAAACAAGGTAGCTACCGGTATGTGGAAAGGCTCTCTATGAAAGAATTTATCTACATTAGAGGTCCCCATGCTAGTTCAAAACCAGATCAACTTCTTTCCAATTTTGGGCCATTCTTAACTTGAAGCAAATTGGTCTTTTACTCTGTAACTTTTCCTCCAAGATAGTAGACATAAATGTTGTCAACAGATAGAGATTTGAGCATCGTCAAACAATTTGAACAAGTCAATTAACAAGACAAAAATTGTAATGTAGAAGATATACGAAATTACAAATGCCTGCTTTTTTGTTTCCAATATGATAGGCAATACGGTAGATGTAAATGTTGTTAGCAGACAGAGATCTGAGCATCATCAAACAATCTGAGCAAGTCAATAAACAAGACAAAAATTTCAATGTAAAAGATATAGGAACTTATAGATGCCTCCTTTTTTTTTCAATACGATGTATATAGACTATGTCAATAGACACAAATTTCATCCTTGTCATCCAATCTGAACAAATGAATAAAGACCACAAATCATCCTTTTCTCAAGAGAGTCAAAAATTTATACCATAAGCCATTAATGACACTTTCATTTCAGACTATTGAGAATAAATGAAAATTACAGACTATATATGCACAAGGTCGTCATTAAAACGCTATGCGTGGACGGTAACAGTGGGTGTGAAAAGATAAATATATTAGAGAACATTAGGAAGCCATGAAATATTTTCAATAGCAAGAAAACATTAGGAATTGATTAGTTTTTTTTTAATCTGAAAATGATTACAAAAAAGACGTAGTGTATTGATGAAATGTTTGTCATAGCAAATTGACCCATAAAATGCAAGCATGAAAACAACTATAAAATGGCATTGTAAAAGTTATAGTGATTCACTACCGTCTCATTTTTCATTCTCAACACGATAGACATAAACCTTGTCAGTAAACACAGATTAGATGCTCATCACACAATCTGAGCAAGTGAACAAACAATCGAAAAATGACAGTGTAGAAGAAATTAGAACTTACAACTGGCTCACCTTTTACTTCTATGGACATCGAAAAAGTAACCCTTCTACTTTTTTTGTTTTGTTTGGGCCCTCCTTGTGATTTTGGTTTAATTATTCCTTGATCTAGTGTTGTGAGGTGTTTTACACATCCACATTAGGTCTTGGGTCCTTGCAAACTAAATAAAATGCATGTCTTGTAAAGGTGTTGTAAAGTGTTGTAAATGACTTGCACACTTTTCTAGAATTTTATTAAGCATTTAAGTCTAATGAACCTATTTTTCCCTTAAAATTTATTTAATTACATTCTCACATTAATCTAGAAGGCTTGTAAATTAAACTTGGTTTTAATCTAGTGTTGTAATGTGTTTTACACATTCACATTGGATCTTGTGCCTTTCTAGGCTATGTGGACCTCATTTTAATGTTGTAAAGTGTATTTAATCACACTTTCACATTGAACTTTATGTTCCTAACCCTAATCACCCTTTATATCATCATTAATAGGCCCCTATGACCCCATATTGCACATCTTGAGGCTTATTTTGATAAAAAAAACTTGACAAAATCAACATAAAAGATTAATTTCTTCATTCCCCAACATCCCTACTGGCAAAATAGCAACTATGGGACCCATTCACCACTTTGGGAAAATGAGTCCCATCCAAGTGGGACTCATTCACCTAGGATGGCGAATGAGTCCCATTTGGGCCATTTTCAAGGTTTGAGCGGGAAAAATTGGGTTTTAAGTTTAATTTTCTTCAATGTCGGCCTTGGGGATCAAATTAACAGGCATTTGAATGGCTTGCATATATAAATAATATCTCAAATCATTATTTCATAAGGCATTCATATTGTCAAGTCAAGCAAGCTAGGGTTAGGTATTTTCAAGACTTCACAAGATCAATTCTAAGGCATTCAAGGGTAGATTATTCATCCATTATTGCATAAATTCAAGATACATCATCATGGAAAGTTTCTAATTGCATTACTTCATATCCATGCTTTATTATCTTATTTCTTCATTTTGGTTTAATTACCTAAAAAGGGTTTGACTAAGGCAAACCCCTATCCTCTAACAATCAACAAGTTTTCCTCTCTTTAATGTGTGATTGCAGGTTTATAGATTGAAGAAAAATGCCAAAATTGTTAGAATCCAAGATCAGACATGCAAACCAGAAAATACCTTCTACAAGAGAAACACAGAGCAATTTGCATGAAGATGTGCAAATGAATAATATTCAAGAATTGAGAATTACAAGAGATGAATTGCTTTATAAAAGCAATGTATGCATAACCCTAAAAGGAAACCCTAGTGTGCACACTTAATAATTAATAAATAATTAATTATTAATGTGCCTAAATTTAGCTTAAGTAACTAAAGTGATAAGTGACTTAATTAATTAACCAATATGATTAGATTAATTAAGTGAAATAAATTATTACTCTAACACCCCCCTTAAGATGAACTTAGGAAGTAGCTAAAACACTAAAGAAAAGATGCATGAAAGCAAAGATGGGTCCCAACAACAAGGCTTGATCAGGTACCCATGTACAAATGAAATGAATGGGAAAGAGGAGAAAACCTAGTGGGACAAAACCCCCCCTCAATGAGATGACCTGTTGCAAAGAAGCATTGGAAGAACACTAGAAGAGTAACATTGAAATCCTGAATCTGCCAAGCAAGGAAAGATACCTCTGTTTACAAGAAACCATGTGTGAGTCACTAAAGGACTCAGGCAGAATCATGATAATGCAACAATAGACCCGATGCCATGGAACACTAGAAAACTCAAAAATTGGAACAACCCTAGAATCTATGAAGCAACAGTAGATGAATAAATGATGCCCCCCATAAGAGGGAATGATATGATGAAATAATCTAGAAGCTTTTTGTATCCCGATGTCGAGGCCAAACTATGACTAAAACTAATCCATAGGAGCAAGTACCATGAAGATTCTGGAAAATTAACCATTAAATGAATGGCCCTCAAATTGAGATGTGACCCGATGTGAATTTGATGTGATTCAGGATCATTAATCATAGGATCTCAATTTGATATGTGAACCGATGTGAACCAAAATGTGTCAAGCTATGAGCAAGATGAGGCCAAAAGAAACTACAAAATCTAGATACAACTCATACGAGTTGTCATCAATATGAAGATGAGATCAAAGTGCATGCAATGCAACTAAACTCTAATCAAATTATTATGCAAGAAACCCCCCTGATGGAACTTTATATAAGTTCATTTATTACAATAACCCATGCTTGTAAAAGGAGAGAATGCAAAACATGCATAAATTAAAGAGAAAATGTAAACCTAGTGCATGAAAACAAAAAAAGAGTGCATGCACAAACCAATGTTCACATCTTCCTCCATCATTAAAAATGACCTCAGATCTATGTAGAGCATTGAACCATCTTTCCAATGCCTATTCGTTTTCAAAAAACGAAGACCGTATGCAAAAGATATGCCCTTGGAAGCACGAAAATGATGATCTGACTTTGACTTGAAAAAATTGCAACATAACAGAAAAACCAGAAAAAAAACACCTGCACCACTAGATCAGGCTCAGAACCAGCTTTTCGGCGATATTTCATTTTTGAAAATCTGAGTTTGGACGCAAAAGTTATGGCCAAAATACCAAAACTTCTCCAAAAAGGTTTGGGGAAAACAACTGGCCGTTACACTAGCCACTAGCATTAACCACTAGCGGTTAAAACTGATGGTGGTGCCCATTAACTCTGGTTTTTTTAATAAAAAAATTGGATTGCGTGTCATACCAGGCCGTATGACCTAGAAATGAAAAAAAAAAACCTCTCGGAGTCACTGTGTCCGATTTTGATGATTTGACAGTCGGTTTTGGATTTTTTGGGTGCTCTGAACGTGATGGTGAGGTCCATTTGGGCTGAAAACGTTCCAAAATTTTAGGTATGCTTTGGATCTGGAAACCCTCATAAACTTCAAATCCTCGCAGATCTAACAAACGATGATGAAAATCAATGAAACAAAAGCCAATCCTGACTTTTTCCAGCACTTTGATTACATTGACTAACTAAAGTAACTAAAGTGATAAGTGACTTAATTAATTAACCAATATGATTAGATTAATTAAGTGAAATAACTTATTACTCTAACAAAAATGATAAAGTTGCAAACGTTGTCAAAGTTGTCATGGAAAGTTGTCAAGACTCATGAAAAACTCATATCTAGGGAAAAATATCCATCCAATCTACATAAAATTAGGGGGAAAGTGCTTATTTCATCCATCTTCAGAGGCTTGCAAAGTTTCAGTTTGAGATTCTACTCTTGAGACACTTTTCAACAAAACGGGACTCATCCCCCAGTAGTGGCGAATGAGTCCCACTGTAGGTGTTTTTCTAAGATCTTCATAGATTTGAATACCCTTTTGGTTGTAACTTGTTTTAGGATAGTTTTCCAGAACTGGGACTGATTCGCCCAAAATGGTGAATGAGTCCTACCAATCTTAAAAATCAACATTTCCAGAATTTCAGAGCTGTTTCTAGTCCTCAACAAGTCTCCAGGTGCACACTTTCAATTTTACAGTTTTCTGTTTTGTTTCATAATCATTTCTAGGTCATTTAGCATATGTTTGCATGTCACATTGTGTTTTTGAATATCTTGTATTTTCTAAGTTTTTCATTAGTAGTTAATCTCTTTTACCAATTTCCAACCTTGAGGACAATCCCCTTTGACAGATTTCAATCTTCTTCGCATTGGAATCTCAAGGTTTGTTCTTGAGTGTGAGCATTGCGAAATCAGATTCCTCTTCCTTTATTTCCCCTTCTCGTGTGAGCAAGGAAGTTGTGCATTCCATTTCCATTGTCCACAACTTCCAACACGATAGGCATAAACCCTGTCAAGAGATAGAGATTTGACCCTCATCAAACAATCTGGGAAAGTGAATAAACAATGCAAAAATGATAGTGTAAAAGGTATAGGAACTTACACACACATCCTTTTTTGTTTCCTATAGAATAGATATAAACTCTCTTAATAGATGTAGATTTGATCCGCATCAAACAACCCGAGCAAATGAATAAACAATACAAATAATCATTTGCTTAATAGATCCAAAACTTCACACCATAAGCCATTAATGGCACATGCACATCCATCTATTTGCAATAAATGAAAATTGGGGAGTATACATGCACAATGGCCTTGTTAAAATACCATGTGTGGATAGAAACACTGGATGCAAAGCCACACTATATCAAAGAACATTACAAAGCCATGAAATATTTGCAATAGCAACAAAACATTAGAAGTTGATTAATTTTTTTTGTTTTTGATGCTGAGAATAATATGCAAATAGAAAGATATGAAACCACGATGCAAATATGGGAAGAGTGCTCAAGTTAGAAGATCAGATGAATGAGTAATGGGTGTAACATAATGTTGTTGTCAATGTAGATTAATTAACATCATATGTAAAGTTACAAATAATAGTAAGCATGAATGAAAAGACATGACTACATCAAAGAACATTAGAAAGCCATGAAATATTTCCAAAAGTAACAAAATAGGAGGAATTGATTAAATTTGTCCTTTTTTCATGCTGAAAGTAATTTGCAATATAACGAGGCCCATTACATTTTTAAAGATGTGTAAAACTATAAAATGACATTGTAAAAGATATAGGAACTTACAAATGCCCCATTTTTCGCTTCCAAGACGATGGACATAAACCCTATCAATAGAGACATATTTCACCCCCATCAAACAATTTGAACAAATGAATAAACAACACAAAAAATGACAGTGTAAAAGATATGGGTACTTAGTTCAATGCCTCCTCTTTTGCTTGCAATATAATAGATATAAACCCTCTGAATAGAGAGAGATTTCACCCTCATGAAACAATGCATTGATTCTCTCAATAGACCATATTACCGATACAATAGATATAAATCCTCTCAATAGGCCATATTATGGAACAAATGACTTTGAGAATCCATAGGACTTTCCAGGTCAACAATGCTGGGGAAATGGGAGCTGTGAAGATACAAAATGTATCTATCACAATTTCCATGCATTTGGATACCTCATGCTTGTTCAAAACCCGCTTGAGAAGTTTGGTAAGCCAGATCAACTTCTTTCCATTTCCCCCCATTCTGAATTTGAAGGACATTGGTCTTTTACTTTGTAATTTTGTTTCCAAGACACTAGACATAAACCCTGTCAACAGTCACAGATTTTAGTCTCTTCAAACAATCCAAGCAAGTGAATAAATAATGCAAAAAATGCAATGTAAAAGATATAGGGACTTACAAATGCCTAATTTTTTTATTGCAATACGATGGATATAAACTTTTTCAATAGACAAATATTTCACGCTCATCAAACAATCTCAACAAATGAATAAACAATGTAATTATTCCTTTGCTCAAAAGACTCAAAACTTTACACCATAAGCCATTAATGACACCTGTACTTGAGTCTATTCACAATAGATGAAAATTAGTGACTATATATGCACGATATCGTTGTTAGAATGCCACACATAGACATAAATAGTGGGTGCAAAGACATGACTAGATCAAAGAAGATTAAAAAGCCATGAAATATTTCCAATAACAACAAAACATTATTATGCATGTGCTAAAGACATTAATTTTGTCTTCTTTCTCACCGGTGTTAATTTTTTAAATTTCATTTTCATTGTTTTTCCCTGAAAATTACAACAAAATATATGTATAAGTTTTTTTTTCAAAATTGTGTTTATGTTTTCTCTACAAAACCCGACATAGAAAGGGCAACAATGACTACCTTTTTTGGTGATGTTAGCGTTATGGTGGTGTTGTTAAAAGCATAAAATTTGAAAAGGAGCTATTGGTACGATGCACCAAGGATATTAAAGAATCCTTGCTTAGGCTATGAAGCTTGTTGGTGTCTAAACAAATCCATCCACTTTTCCATTCATTCTTGGTGTCGTGGACATAGTTTTTCCATTCTATTCTAGTCTTATTCATGCCATGCACCTTTCATACTTCATATGCTCAATACTTTTTTATCATTGTAATTAGGATTGGATGTTATTTATGCACTTCATTTTAGAATAAGTGAGGCACATTCATAGCAGGAATTTCATGTGAGTTAGGGCTTTAAGGGTTAGGGTTTAGGGTTTTAGAGTGTAAGGTTTAGGGATTAGGGTTTTCAATTTTAGGGTTTTAGGGTTTTAAACCCTAAACCCTAAACTATAAACCCATATAAGCCTAAACTCTAAACCCTAAAACCAAAAACCCTAATAACATGAATGTGCCTCACTTATTTTGAAATGAAGTGCATAAATAGCATGCAATCCTAATTACAGTCATAAAAAGTATTGACCATATGAATTATGAAAGGTGCATGATGTGAATAAGAGTAGAATAGAATGGAAAACTTATGTCCATGACACCAAGAATTAATGGAAAAGTGGATGGATTTGTTTAGACACCAACAGCCACATATTTCACCGCCGTCAAAATATTAAATACTAAACTATTATGTTTATTCATTTGTTCAGATTGTTTGATAAATTTCACAAAGATAGAATGGTTGAGTGGGTGTGTTGTTTGTCATTTTCAAGTATGAGTTAATAGATTTTTGGATTGTATTGTCTTTTGTTGGTCGGCAAGTAGTGTTTGTCTTCTGGACCATACAATATGTATATGGTCTATGTTTCAATTTTGGCAAGCGTAAAGCACATGAATTTTGTGCACTCCACATTTGTTTTTTCAAAGAACATAATGATTGTTTCTGCGTTGGATTTTGACGATGATCACAAAGTTGAATTTTACTTTGCATATGCAAATCGTAATGTGTTTGTGCACTGCATATTTTTTTTTTAAAGAATGTAATGATTGTTGACACATTGGCTTTGGGGTAGTGTTATAGGACTCAATTATTCTTGTGAGATTGGTAGTGGATAGGACATAAGTAGATTTTTTCACTTTTAAGGAGCATAATGTCTCATGTGATTTTGATTTTATTTCAATTGATGTATGTATTGTTGTAGTTGTTTATTTTTTATTAAAACTAATTACATTGTTTGTTGTTTCTGATTCGAAAGTGCTTGTCATATCTTGAAAACAAAGTGGATCATTGATATGGATGTTGTGATTCAACTGTTCTTTTTGTTCAAAGTTACATAATGACAATGTCGGATTACATGCATCCTTGTTGAAATACAAGTACATTATTTTGTATGTTAAAGACCAAATGCATATCAGTATGTTTATCCAATATGCTAGCCATTTTAGACAGAATATGTCACCCCAAAGGCCATTTTCACCTCTATTGTTGACTTGTGTGGCTGAAAGCCTCATTCTTCATAGATATTTGTTTTTTTCATGTATATTATGCAATTTTGTTAACAATCCTGGGTGTAAATCAGTATCATAGGAGTCTAAAGCTATAGTGAAGTAGTTGTGAAGGCAATCCAATAATTGATCCACAAGACCACTGCGTAGCTCTTTCGATGTATAACGACAATGAAGCAAAATATGCACTATGTCAAATAAGCAATCACCAAATTTTTAATTGAATGAATCAATTCAAAAACAATGTGCATAGTGGAGAGCTTCATCAATTGACGTGAAAGGTGCATTTGCACTTGGTTTTCAGGTTTCTACTACAATTGGTTGTTGTGACAGTTTTTTTTTTTTTAAGACAATTTTTTGTAACCATGTTGCTAGATTTTGTGTTGAAGGACAAAAATAGAAATTTTATTGATGTTATTTAGTATAGTAATTACTATAAAACAATGTGCCAAGCTTGAATTGATGAATACATAGAAATAATAATTGAATAGGAAATTACTCACTATGATCAGTAGTAATGCAAAATTTGTAAGCATGGTCTCTGGTTTGGCAAAGCCTACAAGGCAAGAAAAAACTCCTAATATCAAAATGCAGAATTTGTAGCTATAGCCTTTGGTTTAGTACTATGCACTAAAAAGCGTACAAGACAAGAACAAATTCTTAATATCAATGCATGTAACTAAAATGAAACTTGTTCTAGGACTATTGAATAGAGTACTGGATATTTGAAGACTGGTGAAAAAGAAAGAAGCATAATAATCTATTACTCACATTGATCAAGAACAATGTAAAACATGTCATAATATCACACAATTGGAAATCCTATGTTCTGCAAACCCTACAAAAAAGAAAGCAAATAATTTGAGCAATAGCCAATGAATTGAGGTATAGCAAATAAATTGAGCAAAATAAAATAAATTGATCAATTTTGGTATCAATCTTGTTATATTCTTGAAGTCCATGTATGGTTTGAGCCTAGACACATATATGTGTACACACATACATATGCATATATGTGTGTGTGTGTGTGTGTGTGTTTGTGTGTGTGTGTGTGTGTGTAGACACATACATACATATATATATATATACATATATGTTTTAATGCAATAGAAACCTTGGAATCTCTAAGCATATTTTGGTTTATCAATTCGTAAATAGCAGAAACTTTTCCAAGTAAAATGGTATTATGCTTTATTTGTTTGGTGCAAGAAACTAAAGGACAATGTGCAACATCCAACAACAAAAGGATATTATGCTATATTTGTGTACTGTGGAAAGTGAAACCACAAAGTGCAATATGCATGAAAATTTTGTTTTCTCAATTCCTAAGGGGCGGGAGTTTTGTAATGTCCAAGCCAATTTCACTGTCTCAACATGTAACTAGCAACAATGTTCCAAAGGTTCATGGAAACTATGATTTACCAAATTCTTGCAACAAAACTATATTTGTAAAATTAAAGTTTTTGTTGTTATAATTAAAAACATAAGTGAAGCTTTCAAACATGGACTTTGTTGACTGATTAGTAGTAACCATAATAGAGTAGCTTTGAACAACATTGATGCCTAGATAATCATAGATGTTTCCAAGTTTGTGAGGCTAGCCAATTTTTATAGGCTCCATTTTGTGACCGTGAAATATCCTGTAAAAGATTTTTTCTCTATCACACTTGATTCATGTAGCAAAACAATGTCCATTACAAGTAATTCAATGCAAATGATCAAGTTCTTTTATGTATAACTGCAAGCATAAGTGAAATATTGATTGAAATATGCAATCACCAACTGCACAGGATATCTTTGATGAATGATAGTGTAATAATATACAAAGAGAAGATAAGAATAATGGATAAAGCACAAAGCAATACAGTGGTGATGATTTTAAAAGTCCAATGCTTATAATTATAATCTAGTAGGTTTTTTATATTTAGCCAAAATAATTTTCTTGCACAAAAAATAGGTCGTGATTGTATAAAATTTGAATAAAAAATAGAGTCAACTTGTAAATTTAGAAAACAACACCTTATAAACTTCATCTCCTATGTATTAATGTATGCAGTAGATGATCCTAGTAAGAACCTCTACCTGAGAACAACAAAACACCTATCAATCTTAATAATAAATAGAAAATTTGTACAACAATGCATTCCAATTTCCAACACTCAGCATTAGCATGAGTTTTACACAAGGGGTATGAAATTGTAATGCTCTGACACGTAACCTTAAGGAATGTGCACAATTTCAACACTAAATCAAGTGTAACCATGAGGGCTACAAGCAAATAAGATCACAAGGTGTGGCTAAACCATCACAATCAAATATAAATAAGGTGTTGAACCTTACAATCAATAGAAAATCATCAATAACCATAAAGAAAGTACACAATCTTCAAAATTTCACTGTACAACACTACGTGACTAGATACTAGCCACCAAACGAGGAAGGAGGGAACAATGTCCGGCTATAAGAGTAGCCCACATGTGATGCAGAGTGAGCACGCTATCCACATGTCACAGAGTGTACTCCTCGGCAACACTCTGCCTCACGTTGTCATGCGACATGGTCATACACCAGTCGGAGAAGGCACGCATTGGTCGTACGCCGCATGGCAATGTGTCTGTGGCTCCATAGAAGTAGGCACGCATAGATCACATCCCGCATAGTGATACCTTGTGGAGAAGGAACACGTAGGTACTCACCATAGCCAAAGGTATACATGGCTAGGACATACCCATATGCTAATTGACCCAAGTACTATCAAAACAATCATGGGTATCCCTCTACAAGTGTGTGAGGCCCCATAACGCTCATCACACAAGTAGGCTATCATAACACAATCTCATAGTGCACCTTCACGTGTCTATGCATATGGCATTGTGTCCTCGAGCCCATCTCACACAACATCATCACCAGCACTATGTAAGAACATCAGTGGGGTGTGGCATCTTATCCGTTTCATCATGTCAGAACATGTGTAGATACAGTATATACAATGCATATATGAGTATATCAATATGGGGCTACTCGAGCTTCACCTCTCATACGGACGAGGTTGACTCGCTAATGCCAGATCAACACCCCTACAGGTGGCCAGGCAATGCCAACTCAACGTCCCTACAGATGGCTAGGCATATACTAACAAACCAATGTTGCAGTACTCAAAACTATGGGGATTAGGCTAACACATATGGATCAAGTAACTTGATCCATCATAAGGGAAGTAGTGGGTACATTTCCTTGGGTTCCGTTGAGCTAAAATCGCTTTGCATTGCAGTATGCGGACGCTGCACACTCCGTCCAAGGAACTTAGTGGCTGCTACTATCCCTTCATGGATTAAGGGGCTAGAGAACCAAAGAAAAGAATCTATGAAACTATCTTTTTGGCTACTCTTACATATATAAATTTCAACCACGTGTGGGTTGGCCCTCAATTAGGTAACAAACATTCAAACACACAAAATGGTATGGCTAATCCAACACCAAAATACAACATATTCCTCATGGATGGGTACACAATATCACCATCCCATGGGCACACAAAACAAGTACAAGGTATTTATAACACTCAACCAATGTACAGTCACTGGTTTCTCACATTTACAAGGGGGAATACAATTACATACATAATTCCATAAGCAAATTTACTTCCATCAACCATGTGATTCATATCATCACATATATCCATAACTCATCATTAGTTTTTCTTGCAATACACCCAACATAAATCCATATTTCACTATTTAGAATAGAAAAGCATTTATCTTTTATACAAGAGAGTGGTTAAGCCTCCACACTACTCCATGTCATGAATACATACCAACATACTTAAAATAGAGCGTCACATATTCATTTCTAACATAACTAACAACTATTTAGTCATCTATAATAGGAAAAATAGAAGAAGAGAAGAAGAACATCTCTTATCTACCTCTAGGGTAACTAGGTTGACCCTAAACATAAACCACTCAGTATAGCCAAGGAAAAAAAAAATGAATACACACATAAGAGTACAAACAACAAGGACAGCCTAATGGGCCCATGTGAAACCAAAGTACCCAGTGTTAGAACTCGGGCTCTGATACCAATCTGTAATGCCCCGCCACGTAACCTTAAGGAATGTTGCAATCACTACAAAAGTGTAATATTTTTAAAAATATATATATATATATTACACTTCTATAGTGATTGCAACATTCCTTAAGGTTACATGGTAGGGCATTATAGAAATACTATGGACAACACCACCTATCCACAAAAACATTTGTAGTGAAGGCACGTGTATAACAACAAAACATTAGCAATAAATAAGCCTATCACAATTTGCTACAGAGCAATGAGACACTCATCCAATTGACGGGAGTGGTGGTGGCAATGCTTTTTTCACAATGCTAATTTTTTCAATGTTTTCACCATGCTCATGCCTATTAGTTGCTTCCTTGGGAGTCGTGCTGACAATGTTAAATTTTGGGCTTGCTAATGTTTCTAGGATTATTTTATTAAAAGGAAAATTTGGGCTTTTCTTTGCAATTTTGTCATTAGTTGTCACGATTTTCTTGGGAGTTTTGTGTTTTTTAATAAATTTAATTATTCTAATTAATTTAATGAATTTCTAATGTTTTGTTGCTATTGGAAATATTTCATGATTTTGTAATGTTCTTTGATATAGTTGTGTCTTCTCCCCCACTATTTCTCTTGACGCGTGGCCTTTTAATGAGGACGTTGTGCATTTATTATTTGTACATTTTCATTTATTGTGAATAGATTGAAGTGCACACATCATTAATGGTTTATGGTGTGAAGTTTTAAGTCTGTTGAGAAAATGATTATTTGCGTTGTTTATTCATTTGCTTCAAATACATGCATGAAAACATCCACAACATATCAGACATATCTTGAATAGATAGACATCTTTCAATGTCTATCACTGTTTCATGACACACAATTTATTTGTATTAAAGAAATACAAAACCTTGACTGAAATATCAAAAGCCAATGAGGAAATTGCAAAAAAAGAGATTAACCCATAAAAACACCCATCAATAAGGAACAGAGGCTAAACCGTAGCAAAAATGTAAAAAAATGATTGAGAAGGTCAAATCTATGTCTATTGAGATAGTTTATGTCTATCGTATTGGAAGCAAAAAATGAGGCGTTTGTAAGTTCCTATATCTTTTACAGTGTCATTTTATAGTTTTTTACATCTCTGCATTTTATGGTTTAATGTCTATTGTTTATTGTTCTCTGCATTTTATGGGTTAATGTCTACTCTTCCCTATCTTTGAGTGCTTTTATGGGTTAGTCTTTGTTATTGAGTTAAAGATCTAACACCATAATTCATTAATGTTCACTTCTTTAGTTGCCATGATTAACAATGGAACTAATCTTTTCTCTACAAGATGTCTCTACATAAAATCATTTCATCAATTCGTAATGTCTTTATAACACTTATGTTGAGGTTGTATATTTTCATTGTTAAAATGGAATCTTAGGTGTTTTTTTTTTGCAATTTTCTCATTAGCATAAGATATTTTGGCCATTGTTTTCTATTTTCCAAATTGCAAGGTATTGTTGGGATGAAGAAACAAGAAAATTTCATCCATTTCTAATATCTTTACATGGATTTTATTTAGTATTAAGATTGATAGGTGCATTCATAATAGAATCACTAGCTTACTGCTACAAGACAATCAAAAGATGTAGCTGGTAAACTCAAAAAACACTTTAACCAAATAATATTTCAGTGCTTGTGATTTTAGGTACTTGTTTGAGATGGAGTCTCTAATGCTTGAGGAAGCAACAACAACAGCTAGATTCATGTAAGTAGGAGAAATATGTCCCATAGTATATAGTAGTGTCATAACCATGAGTCCAAAAGCGACAACAATTGACAAATGAGGGAAAACATTGTCTCTTGCATCCATCATTATTCATCAACACCCAAGAAACATTAAAATAAAAGTTGAAAGAATGTCTACTACACTTCACATAGATTGCATCAACTTCATTAGATAACATCCAAGAAGCATATGTACATAACACATAGTAAGTATAAATTTTATTATAATCACATAATATGATCTCAGATAAATATGAATTGTAATCTAATACTGAATCCATGCATTGGGAAAACCTAGAAAGCTCCATTAGATAAATTGTAGGTTTGTAATACTACATTCATAATCTTGTAAGAAGCATAGGAAGAGTGAATGAGCAAAAATGGGAAAAAGATACTGCATTGTTCATTTTAACTTTAATCTTAATCTTCATACTTCATACTATAGACACCTAAATTTGGACACTTAATTTATCCAAATTTATCACCTTTCGTCTAAGCATCCTCTTGTTTGCATTAATTAAGTAATACTACTATTATTTAATTAATATCCTTATTTCTGCCAAATCCCTAAGGTATTTAATTAATAAATAAATACCTTATCTCTTTAATCCTCATTTTCATCAAATGAATTAAATAAATATGACTTTTATTTAATTCCTCACATGTCACATCTCTTTCTTAATCCTAATCCATCTTTTAATCTCATCATTAGGGATGTGCACATGCCTAATCTTTGATTAGGATGTGTCACATCCTCCAACTTTTGCAAGTTGGCCTCTAATATCTCTTAGCTACCTAATCCTCTTCTAATCCTTCATTAGCTATCTTAATCAACATCTCAAGGAATTTTTAATTCCTTTTATCCTTCCAAGGAATATTAAATTCTTTTTTCTCTTCCCCATGTGATCTTTGACTTGTCACATCAAGTCACATGTGAACTCTTCCTAATCTCCCACTTGCCTCTAATATGTCATTAATTTGTCTAATCAAGTACTTGCACAACCTTAATCACTTAATTAGGTCAACCTAATCTCCATGTCATGTGTCCTAAGTCAACCTTATTAAAGGATTTTTCCTTTTGGAGAAGGCACCTCATTCCCCATGTGAATTTTTAATTCACATTTAATCCCCCAATGCATTCCAAAAAAATTTAAATTCTTTCTCTTATTCCCATGTGGATATTTGAGGAATTTTTAATTTCTCACATGTCCTCTCACCCACATGGGGACAAGGACCTCCTTTATGATGAGATCTTGTCCAAATCCCAAGGTACTATGTAGCACCTCCATGTCATGTACTCTCCTTCCAACTCACTTACACATCATCTTTCTCAAGCCACTTCACATGCCACATGTCAAGATGTGAGGTCTTGTGAGTTCTCAACTCACCATAGCCCTACATCTTAGCCATGTTGGTTTAATCTCAGCCGTCCATTTTCTCTAGAGAATCCAAAATTCTCTATAAATACCCCTCTTTTTTCTCATTTTGGGAGGAGATCATTGTGTTAGCCAAACTCTTGCAAATTTTTCATTTGAGCCATACTTAGCCAAAATACTTGCATTTGCATCCACTTTCACCCATTCTCCATCCATCTTACAATCCACACTTGTATCTCTTGCCATCAAATGAGCATACACTACATTAAAGATCAAAGGGCCAACCAAATGACAACTCAACAAGGTAAAAGGTTCCATTTTGTTTTGTTAAGTTAATCATTTACCCAATCTTGAGGTGTAGGGTGTTTATATTTGTTTTTTGCACTATTTTGTTTGTTGCTCATTTTTTAACACGTATTTTCGCCCGTTCACACATACAATTAAGGAACATTTGAAAATTAATATATAACATGAAACAATAAAAATGTTACTCACATATTAGTTGAAATTTCCAATGCTTACCTCTACTTCCCCACTAGTGGACACTGTGACATGCAAATGCTTGTGCAATTCTAGTTTCTTTATCTGTGATCGACTACAAAACTGATTCAAAGATAAGGTTACAAACATATGCTATAATGCATTAACTAGAAGTGTTAAGGCTTAAAGGAAATGACATTGCAATTTACCTAGAGGAAAATTTATCAAGCTAGTCAACCACACAGAGGAAATAATAGTTAGGTTTTTTATCAATATATTTAACTTTCAATACTTATTTTTTTGAGCAATTTTTTCTCTAAAGTGGTCATTTAGGGTGGGGAAAGAATGTAATTATATACATCTATTGCTTACTCAACAATACATTCGCTCTTCTATAATACACTAGATTGAATGAGCGAAACCCAAACAAAAAACATCAATACAATCAAGGGTTCTACCCTGAACATAAATCTAGATTTGAATTTCTGATTTTTGTTTGGTTCAACTTATTCAGGCATAGTGCATTCTTTTTTTGCAACAACGTTCTCTACAATCTGCCACACCATGCCTCTCTTTCTCCACATTTCTCTCCAATATTTGTAGGCAACAATTCCCTAAAACAACTTTATTATATATACATATACAATTGCATGTATATATATATATATATACATACACAAAATTACATATGTATCTATATACATATACATGTATAATAACATATATATACATATACATATACAATCACATATGCATATATATGTATATATATACACATATACATATAAAACAGGAATAATCCTTTGCTCGACAGACTTAAAACTTCACACCATAAGCCATTAATGACAGGTACACTTCAATCTATTCACAATAAATGAAAATGTGCTAATAGTAAATGCACAATGTCCTCGCTAAAATGCCACACATCGACAGAAACACTGGGCGCGAAGAAACGACTATATCAAAGAACATTACAAAGTCATGAAATATTTACGATAGCAACAAAACATTAGGAATTCATTAAACTAATTAGAAAAATTAAATTGATCAAAAGAAACACAAAACCACGAGGAAAATGGCAACAACCAATGGCAAAATTGCAAAGAAAATGACAAAATTTCCTTTTAATAAAATAATCCTGAAAATGACATATATATACATATATGATTACATATATATACACATACATATATAATTACATATGCATATATATATATATATATACACACACACATATACAATTACATATATATACATATACATATACAATTACATATTTATACATATACATATACAATTACATATTTATACATTTACATATACAATTACATATATATATGTATGTATATATATATATATATGCATATGCATATACATATAGAATTACATATATATACATATATATACATATACATATGATCATGGATAATGGTGAGATAAAAAATGGAATAGATAAGTAAGAAATGTTGTCATAATAACTTCATGTTGTTGTAGCACTTAGTATTATGCATGATGATGTAAGAGACCATGATGACTATGAGTCATGTGAACATGGACTGATGGAGAACATATGAATGATGAGAACAACTGTGGCAGTGTGATTGGTGCAACACCAAGACTAGAAGCAAAATAAAACATAAACCAAAGATAAAATAAATTAGAATATGTAAAGATCATGCATCATATATTGGAAAAACAAATGTGCAACACAATTTCAAAAACCTAAGAAAGAAATGACATTGTAGCAAAAGCTAAGCTTCAACCACATATAATTGATTTGATAGTTTTGAAATGAAATATCCTACATACTTAGTGTGCATGTAATTGTTAAAACTATCAGAACAATCATTTTGTAGAAAATATTATGTTCTCTTCTTTTCAGATTTGATGTCATAGAATCCATAAATGCATAAACTGGTTCAAAACATACATTTTCACATTGTTATAGTAGTAGATCCTTGTCTTCAACAAAGGAAAGATTCCAAACAATAAACATTTGGCATAGACCCCTGCAAAATCAAAGACCATTGCAACACACACTGTGCCATGCTTCTAAATAAATGGGGCCTGAACATCACATGTGTATCTGACATGTGGTTATAGACAATATACATCAAGTGTAGCAATTTTTTTTATTTAATAACTTTTGAAACCACCTTCTATATAGTTTGTTTCAGAGGCTAATACTATTCAGTATTTTCTTCACGCAGGTATGCATAAATAGTAGCTACATGCCTTTGCTCATATTTGTACATATATATACATATATATATATATGTGTGTGTGTGTGTGTGTGTGTATATTTACAAATATGCACACACACACACACACATATACATACACACACACACACACACATATATGCATACACACATATATATATACACACATATGTATTCACAATAAAAGAAATTACATGCAAATAGTAAATGCACAATGTCCTTGTCAAAACACCACACATCAACAGAAATAGTGGGCATGAAGACACGACTATATCAAAGAACATTACAAAGTTATGAAATATTTCCAATAGCAGCAAGACTTTAGGAATTCGTTAAATTAATTAGAATAATTAAATTTATTAAAAAAAAAAGAAAACCCCCAAGAAAATCGCGACAACCATTGACAAAATTGCAAAAAAAAGGCCAAAATTGCTAATAAAATAATCTCAAAAACATTAGCATGGATGCTTCCTGAGGAAAAGGAATTGAAAATGTGTTGATAGTAAATGCACAATGTCCTTGCTAAAATTCCACGCATCAACAAAAATATTGGCCCCGAAAACACGACTATATCAAAGAATATTACAAAGTCATGAATATATATATATATGTATGTATATATACTTATATATATATATATATACATACACATAAATATATATGTGTATGTATATATACTTATGCATATACATACATATATATACATATTTATATGTATGCATATATACTTACATATATACATATACATTCATATATATATATATACATATATATGTACACATACCTATATGTACACGTGAACTTGTGATTTTGTTTTAATAAACTAAAGTGCAGTTGGCATCCACGCATGGAAAAGGAAACATTAATTGCATTGTTAATGGTTGCTAATACAAAAGTCAACATTAATGAGTTATGATGTTAAGTCTTTAACTGAACAACATAAATTAACCCATAAAAAAACTCAATGATAGCGAACATCATATATAGGAACTTAGGAAAGTCTCCCTTTTTGGTTCCAACACAATAGCTATAAACCCTCTCATGAGACATAGATTTCACCCTGGTTCAATGTTTTGAGCAAATGAATAAACAACACAAATAATCCTTTGCTTGAAAGACTCAAAACTCAACACCATAATTCGTTAATGGCAACTGCACTTGAATCTATTCACAATAAATGAAAATTAGATCTAAATAAATGCAAAATGTGGTTGCACACACAAGAACCTTGTGAGGCCCCACACCCTTACTCAATAGTAGAAAATTCTTTATCCATATCATGGGTATGCTTATTAAGTGATAATTAAAATGATGTTTATAGACATGCAATAAAAAAAAAGGTATGTATTGGAAGATGATAGTAGAGCAAGGGATGGTAAACAGATGGACAATGTTATTGTTGAGGTATTCATGAGAACACCCTCAACATAGGTAAGACCGAGATTATTATATTATAAATATGCTATTATATTATTGACCAAATAGAACTAGTAACAAAATAACTATCATCAAGCATAGAGAGACTTTAATACTTTAACCATTTTCTATCAATAAATTAACAAATTCCAAATGATAATATGATAGATCATTGTTAATATATCAACAAGAAAGAGGAATTCAACATAAATCCACCATTTGTATGGAATAGGTAGACCAACAAGGTTATATTGAAAATATAGAGTTACTTAAATTTGTCAAGGCAAAAAATAAAAATAAAATAACAATTATAACATTGACAAGATCAAGTGTATGCTGTCACAATATTAACATGGGTCGAGCACAATCCATCAAATATCGTTGTGACCATCTGAGCACAACAAGAAAGAAATAGCAGAGGAAGATGGGGAAATAAATGGATGGGGAGAGTTAAGGCACCAACGATGTAACGTGCAAAGGAAGGAATGTCGTAGGGGAATCGATGGACAGCATGCCATTAATAATGAATGGCACCCCTTCTCTCCCCCATTTTTCGTTGGTGGAAGGTGTTAGCTCTCAAAAACGTAGGCTAAATGCCTCAAGAGGCTGCCAATCTCTTGATACGCTTTAGGGTAACAGACAAGGTCTAAAGCTTTCAACCTTCTACACTTCAGGTGCTGCTAAACCTAGGCGGGTGTACCTTTCTGAATAAAGAAGACTTGACTTATGATTATCTTTCTTGCACAATGATTTGTCCACAATGGCAGATGGAAGTGAACAAATGAAATCAAACTTGATAGCAACAACAAAAGAAATTTTCTAATCTAAATCCTAAAATGCTCAATTAACAGATGTAAAGAAACTGAATGAATCAAATTATGAAATGCAGAGACTAGTGCCTTATTGGGTATGCAGAGTCGAATGAAACAGAAGTGGGCAACTTATTCTGGCATAAAATCAAATTGATGGCATATGATCTGTTTATAACTTGTATAAACATGCAAGATTTTGACCACTAAGCTCTACTTTAATAATCCAGATGAATTCCCCCTGATTACTGTGATCAACAAAAGGATTTAATCTTTGCTTGAGAGAACCAATAGATTAATCACACAGATACAACAAATGTGCATTGGTAAACTGAAAATAAGCTTGTTACTTCAATTTAAATAACTAGAAAGAATCAACTTGGAGACAGCTTAGCAATACTTTTCAATAAACTCAACATACAATTGATACCAAAAATAAACTGCCACACTAGCTGAATTTCATTGAAATCGCCATTTAAAAAACATGCACCATAGTCTCTGACATGAGAAAATTATTCTACTATATCCATCTCTACCTACTACCTCTAATCTAAAATATGATATGATATTACATTTGGGAGTGCATATTTATACACCAGCATTAGGAATCATAACGCTTCAAAATTCATGTCGGCCCACCGTGGAAATCGGGCTCATTTTATGTCGACCTTCACAGCATATAGAAGTTCCCTTATGTTGGCCCACAACATTTGAAAATTGTTAATCGCCAGTGAACCAGTCGCCAGGACAATCCAGCAGTATGCCGAAGGCAATTCAATCGTTTATCGTTGTCTGCCCGTGTTCCCCTATTCTTCGCGCTATTCGCTTTCATCGTGACCATCTGTTCGCTACGCCGAAGGCAAGAAGTATCCAATTTTTCCTCTTTATGTTTCACTATAGCTCTGTGATATCAGAGAGATGTCATACAACACGTATTATGTCTCACCGAAAACCCCTTTATCTCTCGCATGTCGCTGTGACCTTATGATGTCAGTGAGAGGTCCCGCAAATTACTTCATGCTACACTGAGAGCCATCCTGCCATCCTATGTCGCCGAGACAAGAGCAAACTCTCGCCGAGAAGCATCTTCCACTTGTTTGCTGAGACATTTCAAAATCGGGGAGACGCTATATAGATTATCCATTGTTTCACCGAAAAGACCACATGACCAAAACCTGTCGCCGTGACCTATCTCTCTCGGGGAGACATTATATAGAGTTCTCCTTGTTACACCGAAAGCCCATAGCTCACACTATTCGCCAAGACATAGCCAATCTCTCACCGAAAGCTATTAGAAATAAACCTTTAGTACTCCATCGGTGAGACACATATACTTCGCTATGACCATATATTGATAGTATGACTTATGCCGATATGAATCTTTTTTGTCGCCGAAACAAAAGAAGTGTCCTACCGATAGCTACCAGTGAATAAACTTCAATTGCTGCGACACAAGAAACGTCTTGCCGATAGGCAACACAGACGTTTACAAGAAGAAGAATGGATCGGGGAAACCTTAATACTATCACGCCGATAGGAACAAAAATGTGAAAAATGCAGACTGATGGAAACACGAGATAAAGTATGTAAAATGTAAGCTGAATGTCATGATGGAAGGGAAGATGTGCCTATGATAAGGACTCATATGGGAACCCAGGGGAATGAAAATTAGTGAAAATATGCAGAAATTTACAATCCCAATAGTGGCTTCGTCTAGGGATGAATGATAGTCAAATCATTGCAAGGATCTAGATCTTTGGGTGAGCAGACCAGACCAAACACAAAATGAGCAAAATGGAAATGGGCACAGGGCATGATGGAATGAATGCAAAATGAATGCAAAATGGAGATGAACCAAAACCCTGAGCCATTGTGCATGGAAAAGAATTTTAAAGAGGATGAGCAAGAGTTGTCCATGCACTGGCAACCCTCAATCCTCTTTTTTTCAACTTCACCTGTTCTGAGCTGTTACAATCTGAAACTCAAACCATACTTTGCCCTGTCAAATACCTAGTTTTGTCTTGAGTTCATCAGATTCTTCTTGAAGACATTCATGCAATCTTCCCAGTCACTGAAAGTTTTTAGAGAATCATTATGCTCAGCTTGGCCCAAATTCCCTACATTATTCTGCAATTTATATTCTTCATCATCAGACAAATCTCTGTTATCTCCAACATACAAAATATACACATATTCAATGCAAAATTGCTCATTATCTTTCTCACTGTTGTGTACTATGAAACACTCTCTCAGCTGTATTGAAAATTCATCATCAAAGTGCTTCTCTCGAGAACCAAAAAATTATGTCATATCAATATTGTCTAAAACAAACAAAATTGAAACATTTTGCACCACTTCAATATCACCATTTGGAGATAATGTTTGATTATAACTCACATCTCCAGTATCAAGCCTATACGAACCAATCAAAGCTGGAACTCTATCATCTTTGGTATGCAAACAAATGTCTTCTCCACATGAGTTAAAAATTTCAAAATCACATACCTCTTCCTGAATGGACATAGACTTTTGATCAACACCAAAAGTTTCACCATCATTCCAAGAGATGCACATGGAGTCATAATAATCTTTACACAAAGATCTTTCACTGTCAAAACAAATGTAAGCTAGACACAAAACTTCAAGATCACCTTCATGTGCATATCCATGGTATTTAGGAGTTAACAAATCTGAAATTTGATCACTGCTGAGTGAACAAGTCTCAACACTTTCATCACTACAGTTATATTCTTCACTTTTATCATCATCAAAAAGAAATCCAAGACCATCAGAGAATGATAAATCAGAAACGTTATCAACGCAGCCATTTATTCCATCATTTTGCTTGTCTAAAATTAGCTCCTCTCTTTCATAAAGTGAATTTGAAAATACCTGAAGTTCATTCTTGGACATGCCTCCGCATAATATCATCTGATCTTCATTTAACTCTTCATTGTACAATGGGTTTGAAAAAATTTGGAGATCATTTTCAGATATACAAACCTCTTCTTCATCAAATGTGTCTTCATAGCTTTCAACTTACTGCAGATCAAAATCCATGAATCCACATTCACTGGATTCCTCACAACATACACTACTTTCCTTGTCACAATCTTTTATGCAAGAGAAATCTCTTGCATCATCATCCTCCTCATGCAAACTGTCACAGGAATCATCTTGATTTGCACATATCTCATATTCTACCGGTTGCATCATCTGATCAACTTCTCTATACTCATTAGAAATACAACAATTGGATTCAACATTGATAGTGTTCTCATACCTTATTCCCTAGGAAAATGCCTGAATGGAGACAAAAAAGGGGTCTTCTGCCTTAATCCTTTTCTTCTGCTCCAATGTCTCTCCTTTGTTCTCTTCCTTCTGATCAGCAACAATTAGTCTCTCTGTCTCTTCTTCAGTAAGTCTCTTCATGTTGTATTGAGCAGGTACCTCAACAGAATGTGGCCTTGTATAAACTTCTTCAGAATCAGAAAGGACCTGCTGTTCAGGCATATGAACATTGTATTTCTGATTTGAAACATCATGCTGATAAACTTCATCCTCTGAAGATGAGTACCTCTCCACAACATGGTGAAAAGTGTTTGAAGTCAAATATACTGTGTGATCTTCTCTATTGTTTCCTATCAACATTCCCTCTTCTTGCATTCTTTGGGCTACAACACAATAATCTGGGGAATGTGGCTCATCACAAAATTCACAAAAGTAATTGTTACTTACCATATAAGTTCCCCTCTCGCTTAATGGATCAAGAGTGTCTTTGCTTCCAGGCCTAGCTGTTATAGGTTTCTCATCCTTCCAGTTTGTATTATAAGGCATGTCATGCAACCTTGGCCTTTCATTTCTATAAGTATTCTCCTATCGGTATTGATAATTGCTATTGTGTTGACGAACCTTAGGATTGTCTCTTTTAGCCATTATCCCTGCAGCCCTCCTATTGTTTTCAATTGTCTGTGCCATCTTCTGAGCCTCAACTAAGTCTCTTGGGAATTTATTTCTTAGCTCATACCCCATTCTAGGATCAAATGCATTCAAGTAAACACTCAGTGCTACATAATTCGACAACTTTGATCCAGGAGGTATCTTATTCTGCAATTTATTGAATCTCCGATTAAAATCATAAATTGTGTCATTTTGATCTTTCTGAATCCATATTAATTTATGAAGAGTAGCATCTAGTGCACTTGGATTCCCATATTGCTCAAGGAATTGATCCTGAAACCCTTGGAGAGAATCAATAGAGATTGCTGGTAGGCTATTGAACCAATCCCTGGCGTCTTCAATAAGTGATATCATGAATAGCCTCATGTGTAAATCTTCATATGGCACACCCAAATCTTGGATGAAAGCATTGAAACTTCTCAAATGCTCCTCAGCAGTAATTGCATTACTCCCTGTAAACTTTGGAACAATACCTCTCCAACTGCCATCCATTGGATAAGGGGATAACTGAATCCCTGCCAAATCAAACTGTCTGATCATTGTTGTGTGTTGCTGAGGGGGGGCGCCAGGTGGGTATTGATGCTGGTATGGTGGACCATTGCATTGTGTATGATAATATGGCACATATTGCTGACCATGAGGTGGCTGTGCTGAGTGTATATTATGTTGTGCATGATATGCATTGCCTCCATTGTGAAAATTTCCAATTGTACTGCCAGGCATTTGAGGAATCCAATGCCTGCCTACATTTGTGTATTCATTCGTTCCATATACAAATTACATTCTTCATCAAACTTTTTTTTAGAGTCGCTACCTACTTTTCCAAAAGTAGGAAAACGATTCTTTTCTGATCTTCTTCCTAGCGGAATCACTCTTTCTGAATCTTCTCAAATTATAACCTTTTCTTCACTGACTCTATATGACAGTCCTCAACCGAATTTTGTGATGTAATCCCCAGTAGAGTCACCAATTTGTTAGCTCTCAAAAATGCAAGCTAAATGCCTCAAGAGGCTGCCAATCTCTTGATATGCTTTAGGGTAACAGACAAGGTCGAAAGCTTTCAACCTTCTACGCTTTAGGTACTGCTAGACCTAGACGGGTGTACCTTTCTGAATAAAGCAGACTTGACTTATGATTATCCTTCTTGCACAATGATTTGTCCACAATGGCAGATAGAAGTGAACAAATGAAATCAAACTTGATAGCAACAGCAAAAGCAATTTTCTTATCTAAATCCTAAAATGCTCAATTAACAGATGTAAAGAAACTGAATGAATCAAATGATGAAATGCAGAGACCAGTGCCTTATTGGGTATGTGGAGTCGAATGAAACAGAAGTGGGCAACTTATTCTAGCAGAAAATCAAATTGATGGCATATGATCTGTTTATAACTTGTATAAACATGCAAGATTTTTACCACTAAGCTCTACTTTAATAATCCAAATGAATTCCCCCTGATTACTGTGATCAACAAAAGGATTTAATCTCTACTTGAGAGAACCAATAGGTTAATCACACAGATACAACAAATGTGCACTGGTAAACTAAAAATAAGCTTGTTACTTCAATTTAAATAACCAGAAAGAATCAACTTGGAGACAGTTTAGCAATACTTTTCAATAAACTCAACATACAATTGATACCAAAAATAAACTGCCACACCAGCTGAATTTCATTGAAATCGCCATTTAAAAAACATGCACCATAGTCTCTGACATGAGAAAATTATTCTACTATATCCATCTCTACTTGCTACCTCTAATCTAAAATCTGATATGATATTACATTTAGGAGTGCATATTTATACACCAGCATTAGGAATCATAACGCTTCAAAATTCATGTCAGCCCATCGTGGAAATCGGGCTCATTTTATGTCGGCCTTCACAGCATATAGAAGTTCCCTTATGTTGGCCCACAGCATTTGAAAATTGTTAATCGCCAGTGAACCAGTCGCTAGGACAATCCAATAGTATGTCGAAGGCAATTCAATCGTTTATCACTGTCTGCCCGTGTTCCCCTGTTCTTCGCGCTATTCGCTTTTGTCGTGACCATCTGTTCGCTACGTCGAAGGCAAGAAGTATCCAATTGTCCTCTTTATGTTTCGCTATAGCTCTGTGATATCAGAGAGATGTCATACAACACGTATTATGTCGTACCGAAAACCCCTTTATCTCTCGCATGTCACTGTGACCTTATGATGTCAGTGAGAGGTCCCGCAGATTACTTCATGCTACATCGAGAGCCATCCTGCCATCCTGCATCACCAAGATAAGAGCGAACTCTCGCCAAGAAGCATCTTCCACTTGCTTTCGCTGAGACATTTCAAAATCGGGGAGACGCTATATAGATTATCCATTGTTTCACCGAAAAGACCACACGACCAAAACCTGTTGCCGTGACCTATCGCTCTCAGGGAGACATTATATAGAGTTCTCCTTGTTACACTGAAAGCCCAGAGCTCACACCTGTTCGCCAAGACATAGCCAATCTCTCACCGAAAGCTATTAGAAATAAACCTTTAGTACTCTGTCAGTGAGACACATATACTTCGCTATGACCATATATCGACGGTATGACTTATGCCGATATGAATCTTTTTTGTCGCTGAAACAAAAGAAGTGTCCTGCCGATAGCTGCCAGTGAATAAACTTCAATCGTTGCGACACAAGAAACGTCTTGCCAATAGGCAACACAGACGTTTACAAATAGAAGAATGGATTGGGGAAACCTTAATACTGTCACGTTGATAGGAACAAAAATGTGAAAAATGCAAACCGATGGAAACACGGGATAAAGTATGCAAAATGTAAGCCGAATGTCATGATGGAAGGGAAGATGTGCCTATGATAAGGACTCATATGGGAACCCAGGAGAATGAAAATTAGTGAAAATATGCAGAAATTTAGAGTCCCAACAGAAGGACAGCATGGGCGACCACCATCTCTTAAAAGCTTAAAAAATTTCAAGAAAATGCAGTACGTGGAGCATTGCCTTATGTAGTTGAAAGGCCTTTTCTATTGGTTTAAAAACATTAATGCATTTTCAGTCATGGATAGAAAGTCATAAATATTCTGTTGACCAATTTGCTTGGTGGTGGGTAGCGATGGTAAAAAGAATGGGAGGTGGTTTTGATTGAGGGGAACGTGGACTACATTGCTTGCAAGGAAATTTTTTTAGGGATGTGGGAGGGAAGCATTGATTGGAGTGACTTTTATGGGGATATGGAGTTCTTTACAGGGGAGGAAATGGAGGAAACGGGTATTAGTTTCAGCTGCTACGCACTTAACTGGTTGCGGAAGATATGGGCCTCCATTGCTAGAGGGGGGGAGCTTTGACGTTCTCCATGAGAAAAGAAAAGTTAACAGGATACAAATATCTACACATGTTTGCCCAACAATAACCTTTGAATGTATGCAGAGAAAATTTCAAAATGTCGGTGGCTGCGTCTGCAATTTATTTTCTGAATCTTTTGGGAGAGGTGCTCATCAATTGTCTCTACTGCGTTAATGTCGGGTATGTATGGACTTTTGTGCTTTTATAGGAAACTCTATAAGAATACCCACAATATTTTATTACATTGATTTCACTATAAAGATTTGTGTAATTTTAATCAGTGGGAGGGATTTTCAGATCCCCATGTGATTCATTGTTGTGTTATAAAGCATCTTTTATTAGAATTTAAGTCTGCAACAATGAGATTTATGTCGAATTGCATTGCTGGAAAGTTTCTAAAGCCCATTCGATAAATCCATTCTATGCATATCTCGCAACCATTGCATCCCCTGCGACCACATTCCTTTGGGGCATTATGTCAAACAATTTGCGTGCCCTATTTATATTTTTGCAATTTACATACATGTCTTCTACTTAATGTTGTGGAGTTTGTCTTTACATCTGACTTCATCGCTTGGAAGTTTCTAAAGCCTCTTCAAAAATCCATTTTGGGGACATCCTGCTATCACTGCATTTCACGAGATCACATTTCTTTGATGCATTCTGTCAAAAGACTAAACCTCATCCAAACGTCCTCATTTTGCTTACATATCTACTAGGGAGGTTGCAACTATAACTTGTGGTAGCTACCATCCTCTTTTATGCTTTGATTGTCGCCTATACCTTGTTCTCAGGCTCCCATTTAGGGGCAGGCAGAGTAGACGCTAGACAAGGTCACAGAATTTGGCCTTATGCTTGTTGTTTCATTCGCTGGAATTTTTCTAAAGCCTTTAGGGGAGAGGAGCCCATAGTGGAGCACCCTAACTCTAGGTTTCTCAAAATCCTACATGGAAATTTCAAATCACTCCTAATTTTGTACAACAGTTTATTTGGCAACTCATGTGCTTCCATATTTCCTTTTAGAGCCACATCATCAAATATGACACCACATCAGCTGATTTTTGTTGAGGTATCCAAAAAAACCCAAAAAAAAAGTGAGACCGATAGTGGTGCACTAAGTCATGTTTTATTGGTGCGCTGATGTGGCATCACGTGATTTGTCACTTTGTGTATTTTATGGATAAAAAGTGTTTTACAATTGGATATTAAAGTGCTCCACTATGGGACCCACTGCGGACTACTTCTATCCCACTATTGGACCCTGCTCCATTATAGACCCCTCTCCCCTACAACAAGTTCAATTGTGTATATCCTCCAATCATGACAGTCCGTGAGACCACATTTTTTTGTGGCAGCCTATCAAATGCCTTGTCTATGCTTTGAGACCACGTTTCTTTGAGGCAGCCTGTCAAACAGTTCACACGCCTTGCGTATACTTCCACACTTTGCATATTTGTCTACAAGGGCAGTTTTCAATATTCATTTCCTTTATTTTTTTGTCATTGTTTCCAATTTATGGTTTGGTATGATTGTTAATATTATTTTTGCAAAATACCGATTGTTTGGTGAGTTAATCTTTATGTAGGTTGTACCCACACAACTATTTCTTTGTTTGCAAGACTAATTAGTCTGTACCATTATGGAGTTTTAGACATTCTATGGGCGATACTAACGTCCTCTTGGCCATACTTCCTTGGCATTAATCACAGAACTTTGGGAGGCCATACATGGGAAAGACTGAATCACATTTTAAATAATGCTATTCCCTGATTCTAGCCAAAACTCTATAGGAGTTTGATCGATGTATTATTCTTTGACTTCGTTCACCATACATTTTAGGAGGATCATTGTTAAAGTTTGTTGGGTATTAATCACCCTATACTTTACCACAAACCTTTCATCCTTCAATGTTTCATGGATGCTCATACCTATTACCATAAACATCATGCTATGGAAGTTATATCCTATAGAAGATTAATTGTGTATAACTTATACTACATAGCTTTAGCATTGGCAACTTATATTATTATAAGTATCATATTTGCAAACATAAACTCTACTTTATTAAGTACTTGATGTTTCTCTCCATGATCCACGTCATATCATTCTAATAGTTGATGTAAATTTATTTCACCTCACCTAACATAAATGGACACATTATTTGTTTTCACAACAACCTATTTAACATAAATATTATAAATAAAAAGTTTGGATTAGTAATTATAGTTAAATGTAAAACCCCTTATTTAGATGTTTGTGTGAGCACATATATAATACTTATAAACTTTTTTACACCTTGATTTAATTTTACAAAGCATTTTAGTGGATGTCAAAAATCTATGGGAGTGGAAGATAAATTAAAAAGTGTGTGTATATATATATATATCTTAGAAATGACTATTTATAAAATTAGGTTGCATTTGTTCTTCATTATCATGAGAAAATAAAATTTATAAACCATGCCTATGTTCTAACTATATTATGGGAGACAAAGGTCATGCATACTACCAAATCACATGACTATGTGAATATGAAGATAAATTTTACTATCATTTTGGGAGGAGGACATAGAAGAGGTGCAAGAAGAATACATAAAATAAATATCAATTGTGTATGTTACTACATTCAAATTCAATTTGATGTTGCCATCGATCAATATGAATTACTACTGTCCAACCTATCTGCAACCAACATCAGCCTATTTAAATACCACCAAGCAATCTCAATGATAACAAGTTAAGAGGAGGTGCTCTTTCAAATATAATGCATGCTAACTCCTATAGGAATAATTGAATACAAAATTATGATTTGAGCGAGGTCAAGTGGATAATTTTGATTATAAATTGTTGTAATTGGAGATTGTCAACATCTTCAACCAAACAAGCTACTAAAATGTCTTGTCTCCCTTTACAATAAGGAACCCTAATAGAATCAAATAATTATTTATTTAATCAACACTTTCTCTCTATATATTTTCATCCTCTAGCTCAAACTTGCGTAATTATTATTGTATTAATTATTTTCATTGAGTTCCTTCTAATAGTCTAGTGCTTAGTTGATTGTACATTTGCTACTTAATTTGTATAATGAGAGACTCACATCCTACCTCATTGATTGCACAAAGACAAAAAAGAGACAAAAACAACATAATATAGCTTTGAAATTGAGTTGTATACAACAAGACTAGGCCTTGCTGGCCTAGGCAATCAAGTTAGAAATAGTCAATTTTATACCATTGGGTTGTTAAGTTTTAAACATTGGTTGTTTAAGTCTTATATAATCATTGACAATGATTTTCTATCTATTGGAAGTTTATTTGTATTAATAGAATAGATACCAGAACAGTTTATCTTTAATTCTTTAACCACTAAGTGTGTTCGACTAAGATGCTTAATTTGTATGCTATGCCTAGCGTGCTTACATATGTAGTAGAATACAGTGGTCTATATGTGATTGATTTGTACATGTAAATGAGACTGATTCAAACTAAATCATATTGTGTACTCAATGTGGCTAGTGTGCTTGTGCATATTACAATGATTTTACATTTATGTCCCTTAGTAATTTGCATGTGATTGATTCAAATGAAATTTAAATGGTTATCATTCAAATTATTGTCAAATTGAATGGGGTGCCTAATGTGGCTAGCGTGTTAAGGTAAACAAAGAGTTGGAATATATGTGGTTGGAATTATATGCATAAGATTGTTTATATGGAATTTGTGTCAGGATTTCTTGTGTTAATGGTTCTTTGGTTAACCCAAAGGTGTTATGAAACCTTTATAGTCCCTCACAATTTTTAGTTATAATAAATATAAATGCATCTATTATCATGAACTATTTGACATTTAGGAGGCATTGTAAGTGAATTCTCTATCTTGTGAATACTTAATAGATTATTCTCTAGTATCTTGCTATGCCTTATGTCCCTTTTGTACGAGCATGAGTATTTTTCTTTTCTTCACTCCATATTTTGTCAGTATATCCATTGCTAGGCCTTGAGTCTCAACTTCACCTAAGCGGGTGGCAGTCGACTGTGAAATTGTCTGGGGTAATGGACCCTAGAAAGGGTTGCATACCCACTCTTGTAGTATGTCATTTGTATGAGACTCATGATGATTTGGAGTAGAGGATCGAACTTAACATTTGTTAGTGTTATTGTGTTATGATTGTAATTGAGGTAGAGTCATCTTTTGAAGCCTAGTAGATATACCCTATGTGGGTGAGTCAAATGAGTTGGAGCAACTCAAGTTGTCGAATTATGGTGCCTTTGCAAAGTATATACATAGGCAAGGCCATCAAGTGATGAGCCCCCGAGGCATTAGGTCGTGCCCCTAGGACTGTTCTTTTGAGCCTTGTTTGTGACTTGTCTTTTTCTCCCGAAATTGTATACTACCATTTGATTTGTATAACTTGTCTTTGTGATCATGTGCTAACTACCTTTGGTCTTATGTGTGTGCCAAGTCATGTAGACCTTGCAAGTATAGGTATTGGGAGCGAAGAAATTTCGACACGATGGAATGTAAGAGGTACGTTAAGCCGACCCAAAGTTAGTAGTCTCTATTGCTAAAAATAGTAAATCATATCTACCTTTGCTTCTAACTGGTGTGATCATTGACTATAGTCATAGGTAGTGAATTGTGTTGTTATTGTCTTTTAAGTAAAAAACAAAATATTTGCAAAATTAGTAAAGTCATTACGGATTTGTTAGGTTGTTTAGTGTGTAAATTGTGGGCATTACAAACCTTTTGCTTGACAACCATAAAACTTAACACCATAATGCATTAATGGCGACTGCACTTGACTCTATTTACAATAAGTGATAATTAGATCCAAATAAAAGCAAAATGCAGTCACACACACAAGCCACATGAACTCAAAACATTATGAATTGATAAATTCCTTCCCTTCATTGCTCTGAACAATAAATTGCAATTGGGAAAATACAAAACCAAGAACAAAATATCAACTACCAATGATAAAATTGCAAAAAAATAACACAATATTCATTTTAAAAATTCCAAATACACATCTTCAACAAAAGTCTTATCTGTTCAAGATATCCATGATGTACATGCATCAAAACATCCATGATACGTTATATATATATCTTCAACAAATACGTTATATATATATCTTCAACAAATAGAAATCTTTCAACATCTATCACTGTTTCATGAACACACAATTAATTTGGATTGGAAAAATAGAAAACCACAACCGAAATATCAAAAGCCAATTAGGAAATTGCAAGAACATAGGTCAAACTCTATATTAAAAATGCAGATGTTGCAACAACATATCATTTGCAATTGGAAAAATTCAAAAGCAAGAACAAAATATCAATTGCGAATGAGGAAATTGCAAAAAAAAAACACAAACTTCATTTTAATAGCTTGAAATACACATCTTCAACAAAAGTCTTATCTGTTCAAGACATGCATGATGTACATGCATAAAAACATGCACAATACATCACACATGACTATATCAAAGAACACTACAAAGTCATGAAATATTTCCAATAGCAACAAAACATGAAATAGGCATGAACACGATGAGAACACTAGTTATATATACAATATGTCTGTGTATATATATATATATGTATATATATATACATACATATATAATTATATGTATGTATATATATGTATATATATACAAGACACAATTAATGATATATAATATATTTAAATTATTATTTTTATGGTTATGAAAATTCGATTGGTGAAGCTTAAATCCTTAACAGGAACCACCAAACCGTTAGAAGTGAGCTATAAAATCAAATCCAAAACAATGAAGCATAAATCAACATAAAAGAAATTGTATGCAAACAAACAAAAGTATACCTTTATGCCTTCATTGCTCTTTTCTCTTTCACTTTCAAAGCCTTTTGATATGTCGCTCTCAAATTTTGGAATGCACAAATCGATTGACTTAAGACAATAATAACAATGAAAGTTCCAAGATAGTGGTTGTAATTGTGAAGAGATGAATGTCAAATTTATAGACGAAGTTCACAAGACAAATGGATGAGATTGAATAGAAGATCGACAAATGAGATTGAATGAGAGAAAGTGCAAAGGAAAGTTGCTCATTCAAAAAATGGAAAATGTAAGAAGGATGGAAGAGAAAAGTGAATGAGAAAATAGAAATATGTAAGAGATGAGTGGAGAGAAAAGCGGAAAGTGGAAGAGTTAACTAAAAGAAAGAGGTAGTGAAGTGAAAGAAAGGGTCAGTTAAGTGAAAAAGGAAATAAAGAAATTGAAGAGTTAACCAAAAAAGAAAATAGAGAATAAAAAAGCTAAGAGGAAATTGTGACAAGTTTTTTAAAATAAAATAAATAATTTTTTTGATGTCATGAATAATTAATTAAAGTAATTAATTTTGTGATTTTTAGTGTTGTCTCAAAGAAAAATTAAGGAAAATTTTAATTAGGTCTTGCCCCTATAGAAACAGGATTATGATGCCCCCCTCAAGAAATTTGGTGAAAAATATTGAGGCAAATTTACCAATAAGATGATTTAATGCGTTTGGATAGAAGAAATATTAGCTAGAAGAAAAGGTTAGAAGGGAAGAATAATTAGTTTAATCAATATCGAATGTGGAGGAGATTAATTGATTAGAATAGAATGGATCGAAGAAATATTAGCTAGAAGAAAAGGTTGGTGAGAAGGGAGGAATAGTTAGTAATGTTAACAGATGAAGAAAGAAGTGATGAACATATCGTCATAAGCCTTGACAAGTGCACATTTATCAACATCGAGCATTTTTATTTTACAAATAGATGACATACACTGAGGTATGAAAAAAACTATGGTGTGAAATGTTATCACTTTGTGTAGATTGAGCACGTTGCAGACAATGAGTGCCATGACTTATACTAGGAACTTAATTGCCCCAACCATATTGTAGACAAATTTTGCACTTATCTAGACATAAATTTCATTTAATAGATTGAACTCATGTTGACATGCATGCATGATAGACCAAAAATTAGTTGCATTGTTAATGGTTGCCAACAGAGAATTTGACATTTATGAATTATGGTGTTAAGTCTTTAATTGAACAACATACATGAACCTATTAAAGCATTCAATGATAAGGAATGACAGAGATTAACCCATTAGAGGGACATAAAAAAATATGAAATGACAATGTAAAAGATATAGGAACTTTCAAATGCATTCTTTTTTGACAAATTGTTTGATGAGGATCAAATATGTGTCTGTCGACAGCCTTAAAACTTGACACCACAATCCATTAGTCAATGACACCATGCATCAACAAAAACACTCGATGCAAAGACGCGACTATGTCAAAGAACATTACAAACCCATGAAATATTTCCAATATATTTACAATCCGAGCAAATGAATAAACAACCCAAATAATCCTTTGCTCCAAAGGCTTAAAACTTCACACCATAAGCCATTAATGACACCTGCATTTCAGTCTAATATTTTTTTCCAATACGAACAAAACATTACCAACTGATGAAATGATTTTATACCCAAACATTTTGCACTTATTTAGACCTAATTTTCATTTCCATTTAATAGATTGAAGTGCAGTTGGCATGCATGCATCCAAAGAAAAGATTAGTTCCATTCTTAATTGTGGCCAGCAGAGAAGTTGACATTAATGAATTATGGTGTTAAGTCTTTCACTCCACAAGAGAAACTAACCCATAAAAGCACTGAAAGATATAGAAGAATAGACATTAACCAATAAAATGCAGAGAAGAAAAAACACTAGACATTAACGCATAAAATGCAAAGATGTAAAAAACTATAAAATGACACTGCAAAAGATATAGGAACTTACAAACACCTCATTTTCTGTTTTCAATACAATAGACATAAACCCTCTCAACAGACACAAATTTCAGCCTCATCAAACAATTTGAGCAAATGAATAAACAACGCAAATAATCCTTTGCTTGATAGACTTAAAACTTCACACCATAAGCCATTAATGACACATGCATTTCAGTCTATTCATAATAAATGAAAATATGCAAATAGTAAATTCACAATGTCCTCATTAAAATGCCACGTGTAATAGAAATAGTGGGTGCGAAGACACGACTATATCAAAGAACATTAGAAAGTCATGAAATATTTTCAATAGCAACAAAACATTACGAATACATTAAATTAATTAGAATAATTAAATTATTAAAAAACACAAAACCCCAAGGAAAATGACAACAACCAATTAGAAAATTACAAAAAAGGCAAAATTGCCTTTCAATAAAATAATCCCGAAAACATTAGCATCACAAAAAAAAACATTACCAGCACGATTCCTGAGGAATGTTGCACTTATTTAGATCTAATTTGCATTTCCATTTAATAGATTGAAGTGCAATTGGCATGCATGCATGTAGAGAAAAGATTAGTTCCATTCTTAATCGTGGCCAGGAGAGAAGTTGACATTAATGAATTATGGTGCTAAATCTTTAACTCCACAAGAGAGACTAACCCATAAAAGCACTAAAAGATAAGGAAGAATAGACATTAACCCATAAAATGCAGAGAAGAACAAACACTAGACACTAATGCATAAAATGTAGAGATGTAAAAACTATAAAACAACACTATAAAAGATATAGGAACTTGCAAACGCCTCATTTTTTGCTTCAAATACAATAGACATAAACCCTCTCAACAGACACAGATTTCACCCCCATCAAACAATAAAACAAATGAACAATGCCTGCACTTCAGTTATACCGAGACATTTTCCACTTATTTAGACGTAGTTTTTATTTTCATTTAATAGATTCAAGTGCAGTTGCCATGCATGCATGTAGAAAAAAGATTAGTTCCATTCTCAATGGTGGCCAATAGAGAAGTTGACATTAATGAATTATGGTCTTAAATCTTTAACTCAACAACAAAGACTAACCTATAAAAACACTCAAACATAGGGAAGAACATACATTAACCCATAAAATGCAGGGAACAACAAATTGTAGACACGTAAAAAATATCGATTCATCCTATACACCTGATCCCGATTTACTAACACTAGTTTGTCTTGAATCATCTCTTTTGCTAGTCATTTAATTGAATAATCTTTATTTGATTAAATTCATCATATTCTATCTTTTAATTAAATAAATCAATTTTAAATTAAATTATTATATTCTATTAATTAAATAAATCATTTTGTTTAATTAATCCTAATGTCCTCTTTTAATTAAATAAATTAACTTTATTTGATTAAATCACCATATTCTCCCTTTAATTAAATAAATCAACTTTTGTTTAATTAAATCCTAAAGTCATCTCTTTAATCAAATAAATCAATTTTATTTCGATTAACTCCTAAAGTTCTTCATTTAACTGAATAGATCGAATTTATTTAATTAAATCACTAATATCCATTATCCCTCTTATTTTGATTTTAACAAATCTAAAAGTCCAAGTCAAAATGTCAAATCAACTAATCTCCACCTAAATTAATCAAATCCCGATTAATGCTAATCTTAATCACTCAAATCCTCTATAGATTTTGCAACTTGCACAACAAATCAATTTATTTGATTTATTAAATCTCCTTTTCCATTCAAAAAGGCATCAAAGGATGGAATATTCTTCAAATTCAAAAAGTCCCTCTAAAAAGACTTGTCCCTTCCAACAAGGCATTAAAAGCCTCTTACATGTCCTTTTCCTTGAGCCAAGTGACATTTACTTCATTATTTTGTCCCTCCAACATGTCATTTTCAAATTTCAAATTTGAATCTAATGACATTTATCATGCACATTGACCAAAATGTGCTCCATCCCTCTCCAATAGCATGTTGACAAGTGGCATTTTGTTATTGGTTGATCTTTAATCCCACATTCATCCTATTCTTCAATCCTCCATCATTCTTTCTTATAAATAGAGGCCTCCTCTATTGTATCACTCCACAATCTTCTACACAATCCTTGTAAGATCATGATGCACAAGTTCATCCATTGTTTATCAAGTTTTCATCATTCCATAGCTAGGTTATGGCGAAATTTCATCAAGGAGCATCAATTTTCATCCATTGATCATCTTCAAGCTTGCAAGGAATTGGGAAAGAGCCATTTTCCACATCAAAATGACACCAATTCCCTCATGGGATTGAGAGTTTGTTTGCATTGAATAGAATTTCATAGCTTTTATTTGTGTTTGTTAAAAGATTAATCTTTACTTGGTAAGGTTATTCTTTAATTGTAATTATTTATTAACTTGTAGGAATATTTCAAAGGAATCCCTACAAGTATTTTGTCTTTTTGTCATCTCACACATGTGTGAGGATGACTTATTTTTAATTACTTTATTAAGGAATATTTGTAACCACCTCCTTAAGAGGTGACACTTTGCACACACATAGATGAATGGTGGCATTCATTGAGTTGGGAGTTACATTCTAACTCCTTCCTCTCACCTCTACTTATTGAGGTGCCTCTCCTCTCATTCTTCAAGATTCAAGCAAGCAAGATAAGGTTGAAGCTCTTTCTCTCTTTGTATTATTCTTTAGGCATTTTGCCTCCATTCATAATATTGGGGTTTTTTCTTGTTTTTTCCCCTTAACAAATTATTGTGTCTCTCTTGCTTTGGTGGTGCTTGGTTTGGCTACTTCAATTTATTTGGTAATCTCTTTCCTTCAAACAATTGCTCTTTATTAGTACTTTCCATTGCTCTTTTCTATTTCCCTTCATGGTATCAGAGCTTGGTATTACTAATATTTTGTGAGCTACATTGTTGAAGGTTTACCAGATTTTTCAGCACACCATTGGAGACACTTTCAAAGAGGAGAAGAAGAGCTAGTGCCTAATCTTGGTTATTTTTTGTCTTCTAACTCTTGTCGAGGTTTTTTATCTAAAGTTTTAAATATTTTAGTTTGCATGCATACTTAAGTTTATGCAATTTTTTTAAAACCCTCAAATAAAGGGTTATAGTTCAAGATTTTTAAAAACCCATTTTTTGCATGTTCAATTTTTTGTAAAAAATCAATTTTTTTATTTTAGGGGCTCTAACTCTAGTTCAAAAATTCTTTTTAGGAAAAAAACTAATTTGTTTTTTTTGCAAATCTGTATATTAGATCTGTAAAAAAAAATCCATTATAATTTGCATGCATGTTTATTTTTTTGCAAAAATTTAGAAACCCTCAAATAAAAAGGTTATATATATTTTTTTTTTAGATCTGTAATCTTTTTTGCATTATAAGGCTAAATCTGTAAAAAAATTCACTATATTTTGCATTTTGTAAAAAAATTCAAATTTTTTTTTAGGGCTTTAGCCCTGTTTTAACTCAGATTTATTCTTTAATAAATCTAAAATCAAATTTTTAATAAAATCTATTTTTTTTAATTCAAACCCTCTTTTGCATATATGTAATATTTTTTAAAAAAAATCAAAACTTTTTAAGGGTTTCATATTTTTTTTCAAAATAAACGATAATAAATAAAACCCTTGAATTTGCAGGTCTGCGTAAGGCTCTCCTTTGGGCCTCTACGCTCACGTCAAGCCCAAAGCCCCCCTCCGCCACTGCTACCAGCCGTGATCTTTGTCGTTCCGCAACTCTTCATTGCCCTCCGCAGTCTCTGTTCATTCTTGCCTACCCTGCTTCGCTGCTTAATAAATCTTCATTTTAAAATCCTTAACCTTTCGCCCACCCATTTCGCTTTTCTCTGCTCCACGCCTCCCCTCTAGTTGCACTCCATTTAGCCACATGTTTATCCTTTCTACATGCATTTGATTTCTTTATCCTTTAACACTAAGTCTTTTTTAAAAAATTCCTGCCCACTCTTTTCTAATTGTGCTTTAAGAGTTCATATATATTTCTATTAAATCAACTAGCCCTAAAGATATAAAGAAAAGGTTTAAATAATTAAGAAATAAGAGTTTTCCCTCTTATTCGTGGTAAGTTTTAAAGTAATGATTATTTTATTAGTTTTTTTTAAATAAAATCTTTAATCTTTTAAATCTTTTTTCATAATTTTTAAAACAAAAACATATTAAATTAATGATTTTTATATAAAGTTTTAAAGATTTAATACTCCACTCTTAATATTTTTTATTTTTTATTTCATATTTAATATTATATAAAGTTAATATTTCATTAATTATATTCATTTAATTTAATTGATTTTTATAATCAATTTAAGTGATTAATTCAATTTAATATTTTATTTTTAGGAAATTTATTTTTAAAAGAGGTTATTTTTTTTAGGATTTAATTCAATTAAGAGGATTTTTTTTTTTTTGTAAGCAAATATTTACAATACTTATTATTTTTCTCATAAAGTTGTGATTTTTTTATTTTTTTATTACAATCATGTCTACTTTAAATCCTGAAATTAAGTTGAATTCCTCTAACTATCATTCTTGGAAGACTCACATTTCTTTCATTTTTCGGTTTAAACATCTTTTAGATGTTGCTACGGATCCTAAATCTAAACCAGGTTCATCTGCATCCAAAGATGAAATCGAAAAATGGAATCTCAAAAACGAGGAAGCCTTTGGCCTCGTAGGTATCTTCATGTCATCTAAACTTTATGTTCATATTGGGACATGCACAACTGCCTATGAAGCATGGGACAGACTCAAAACAATTTATGATAGTACAAATGAATCAAGAAAAATTCAAATTCAAGATCAACTTGAAGATTTGAGGTATTGTGATTTTAAATCTATGGATGAATTTTTATTGAAATTTGATGCTTTAAATAGTCAATTGGATGGTTTAGGAGTTAAATTAGATAATCTTAGATTAATTCATCTTATTCTTAAAAAGTGTCTTCCTAGACAATTTCAACAATTCATTACTAATATTCATGCTCAATTAGCTATTCCTTCTTTAGCTACTCAATTAACTTATGATATTTTTCGTGATTTATTAAGACAAGAAGAGGCTAAGTTAATTCAGTTTGGTACTCTTAAGTCTAATGAACATGCTTTCTTATCTAATCATAAGCAAAATTTTAAACCTCATTCTAAACAACAACATTATAATTCCAAACCTCATTATAATAATGGCAATGATCCTAGAGAGTTTAACTCTTCTAAGAGACCACATTGCACTTATTGTAATAAGGATGGTCATTGGAAAAATACTTGTTTTAAAAAGAAAAATGAGAAAAAGCCTATGAATCAAAATAATCAACAAGTTTCATAACAATGGTAATCAATCTAGACGTGCTTTTACATGTAGTTTTAATGTTTCTAAGCCTTTTGAATGGGTTATTGATTCAGGTGCATCTCAACATGTTACTTCACATAAAAAGTTTGTTTTTTAAATAACTTCACAAGTACTTTATTATTGGACTTGATCAACCCAATAATAGTGTACTTGTTTTACTCAATTATATTTGGAATATGAAAAGGGGATATTCATGTAGTCATGAATGCATGAATATTGTCTTAACTGACTTATCTATATTTAATAATTCTTCACTTCATAATATGCAATTCCCATTATTCCATCTCAATTTTTTTTTTTTAATATTAATTTTTATAACTTAAGGTGGCTTGATTTGTGGCTTTTGATCTATTACAATATTTAAAACAAATCTAGTGTTTCCTTCTCAACTACAATTATGTTGTTTTGACAAAGGGAATTTGATATTTTATTATGTCTCATTAATATGATCTTGTGCCTTATTGGTCAATTTGTCTTTTTGATGGATTTATTTCATCTATATATTTTTGAAAATTAAAAGCTCATTGGAGTATTTTCCTTCTTGATGGATTTATTCCATCTATATATGTTTTGGAAAATAATCACTTTATCAAGTCTCAATGGAGCCTATACATATGTATTTTATGCGCTAGTCACATTTGCAGTAATGTTGCATAGGGAGCCCTATCTATAATGGTTCATATATTTTATCAAGTCTCATTGGAGTTTTTTTTTGGGACCCATGGAAAATAATTCCATCCACTTTGATGGTATGCACTTACTTATTCATGATGAACTTAGATCTATTTTCTTAATTGATGGGGATCAAGTTCTTGAAACCTTTATGTTTCATTATTTTATTGAAGGCAATATGGTTTTTTTAAAACCATCTTTAGGACCAATTTTTCAAAGTCCTTTATTATTAATCTTGATACAATTTCCCTTTACAATGCAATGATGTAGTGAGAGGGAACCTAGATCTATTATTGCTATGTCTATATATTGACATTTTATAATTTGGGCTATGCTTTTTTTCTATCTCATGGTTTCATTAGAAGTAAAAATGATCCACATTTATATATTAAGCATAGTGAAAATGATATTGTGATTATTATTTTATATGTTGATGATTTAATTATCACTTCTAGTTCTAACATTTTGATTAGTGATGTTAAGTCTCAACTCAATCAACAATTTCAAATGAGTGATTTAGGCCTATTACATTATTTTTTGGGTATGCAAATTTGGAAAACACCTAAAGTGTTGGGTTGGTTTCTAGATTTATGTCTAAACCACAACAAACTCATTTTAAAGTTGCAAAAATAATTTTTAAGATATGTTAAAGGAACTCTTAATCTTGGTCTCTTTTATGATGCAAATTGTGATTTTTCTTTAAAAGGTTATACTGAGGTGATCCCAATGATGGGAGATCCACTTGTGGTTATTGTTTCTTTGTTGGATCAGGTGCAATCTCATGGAATAGTAAGAAACAACAATCTACTTATCTTTGTTCTACAAAAGCTGAATATAAAGGTTGTACTAATGCATCCAAAGAAGCATCATAGTTAAGAAGATTACTTGAAGGCTTGAGTCTACCTCAAAAGGATCCTACTCCTTTATATTGTGATAATCAAAGTGTTATTTTTCATGCAAGGACCAAGCACATTGCTCTTCAACATCACTTCATTAGAGAGCAAATTGAAGACAAGCAAATTTCTCTTTCCTATTGTAAAGGTGAAGATCAAGTGGCAAATTTTCTCACCAAAGCTCTTTGTAAAGATAAATTTCTCTTTCATTGTAAAAATCTTGGATTACAACCCATTGAAGGGTTTGATGTAACCTCCCCAAGTAAAGCTTAAGGGGGGATGTTAAAAGATTAATCTTTATTTGATAAAGGTTATTCTTTAATTGTAATTATTTATTAACTTGTAGGAATATTCCAAAGGAATCCCTACAAATCTTTTGTCTTTTTTGTCATCTCACACATGTGTGAGGATGGCTTATTTTTAATTCCTTTATTAAGGACTATTTGTAACCACCTCCTTAAGAGGTGACAGTTTGCACACACATAGATGAATGGTGGCACTCATTGAGTTGGGAGTTACATTCTAACTCCTTCTTCTCACCTCTACTTATTGAGGTGCCTCTCATCTCATTCTTCAAGATTCAAGCAAGCAAGATAAGGATGAAGCTCTCTCTCTCTCTTTGTATTATTCTTTAGGCATTTTGCCTCCATTCATAATATTGGGGTTTTTTCTTGTGTTTTCCCCTTAACAAATTCTTGTGTCTCTCTTGCTTTGGTGGTGCTTGGTTTGGCTACTTCAATTTATTTGGTAATCTCTTTCCTTCAAACAATTTCTCTTTATTAGTACTTTCCATTGCTCTTTTCTATTTCCCTTCAGTGTTCTTCATGTTATTTTTTGTTCTTTGCATTTCAAATGAATCTTTTGGGGAATGTTGTTTCTAACTTGCATATTGGACTAATAATGGGTTTGTTCTTTGTGTTTTTGCAGGTCTAGGATCACCATTCACATTTTGGCGCTAGAAGGAGGGCGAATCTTTCAAAATTAACACATTTTTTGGTCAAATTTTGTTGTTTTTTGTCTTTTCAGGTCAAACAGCGCCATTGAGACAAATTACGGCGCACATGCAGTCTCTGTTTTTCCAAACAACGCCATTAGTTTCACTAGAGCACCACTGAAATCCTCAAACAGTGTTGCTTTTGTACCAGCGTCACTATTTGCACTCAAACAACGCCACTACCTCTATGTTTCAAATGGCATCGCCTTTGCTTTCTTGCTTTTTCACTCAATCTTAAAATGGTTGTATCTTGGTCATTTTTAGATTTTCTTTTTTGAAATGGGGTAGAATTTCATAAGCTATCCAATGGTGTAGGTGTTTCTCAACTTTGATAGAGTTAAAATTTTCAAATTTTCACCTAATGTCAAATTACAATGAAACTTGGTCTAAATTTTAGGGTTTGTATGTTTAATCATTTATCTAACCCTCATATCGTTTTGTTTATTGATTTCATCTAACATTTGGAGTTTGGATTACAGGTTTTAAAGGATCATGGAGCATGGAAGTGAAAGAAAAAACATTATCACATGATTGTAACAAGTGTTTTTAAACACTTTGGAAAAGATTATAATTCCATTCTAAGGATTTACTATCTTTCAAGTTTTAGGACTCAATAAATTTCATTAGGGCTCTAAAAAGAACAAAACAAAGGATTAAAAAGAACCTTAGGAAATTACTACATTTTGTTTTGGACTTAACAATTGAACAAACAAATCTCACACTTCAATATTGGTGCTTAAAAAGAATCCATTCTTGCTTTGAAGGTTAAAATGAACATGTGCCTTTTATGTTTTGTAATCTCTTATCCAAAGTAATATCATTTAAAAGGAATATGCGCTTCTCTCGCGTCTCATGACGATTTTGAGAATCAAAAGTCTTTTCGTGATATTAAGTTGTATAAGCAACTGCCTCCACACTTCAATTTGGATTCTTAAAATTGAACAAAATCTTGTTAGTGTGAGTGGAGTATATTATGTGTGTTCTCTCTTTGTTTCTCAACAAAGATTGATCAAATTATGGATGTGCTTGCTCACTTTTGTTTATCCTTAGAGGGCCTTCCTGGTGGGAAAAAATAATCACCCCGGGGAACAACCCAACCGGGAACACGCTAAAGCCAAGTGACTTCCACCCGGTATATAAGTGTGGGTACTTGAGGAAAGTTCAAGTATCACGAGGATTATTTTGACAAGAAGTGAAACAATGGTCTCTTGTCGTATGGATGGTCCCCCATGAACGAAATGCCTATACTAGAACCTTTTTATTTAGAAGTCTAAATCCTTGTCTATTTGTTGGTGCAAGAACGGTCGTTCTGAAGCCGTCCCACATTTTTACGGCTCTTAGTAGAGATGAGAAGTATGCCATGGGAGTTTCATGGGTACTGATGTTTGGCTGACCCAAGAAGTGTGTCGTGGAGGGGAGCTAGTGTGGTCAAACATCTAATCATCCGCTAAGAGTAGGAGTAGCTGGACTTATCTAAGTGGGAACTCAACAAATATTGTTTCTTGATTATCCATAGTGTTGTGCATTTTCTTGGAATCAAAACACTTTGCTTGGATCCAAACATTCAACATGAACATCAAATTTCAAACCCTTTAGGAGGAGCAAATGCCTTTGAAAAAATTTAAGTGTTATTGCTTGCCTTAGGGATTCTATCCTTAGAGGCTTCTAAGTATTTGGATTTATATCTCAATTTTCTCTCTCTAAAGTCAACATTAGGGAACTATTGCCTTGATTTTCTTGATTTCCACATCATGGACCTTATGGGATGAAAATAAATTGAGACATTAGACATTTAGTTTGAAAAGCTAAGCAAGAAAGTGTCTGTGGTAAAAGCAATTCTTTAATCAAGATGAAATCAATTGAACCCCGCACATATGATTGTTTATCTTTTTGTCATATGATTTCCATGCAAACATTGATCTTTTGGTTTGAAGTACTCTTAGGGAAAAACATGTTCTTCAAAACCTTGGTCTTGTAAACAAGTCTCTCTTGGGTTCATTTAGGATAAAAAAAACCAAACATTTCATCCATCTCAAACATCAATCAAATCCCATCTCACAAACAACTTTTGAACCATTGGAAAAATCATTCATACTAGACTTTTGGAAAAATCCTTCAAATCAATTTCAAAATCACCTTATTTGGCTAAGTGTGTGTGGATGAATCCTTCCTCATACATCTAGTTAAATTATCATCCTTGTGGACAAGTTTATTTTGAGATAACATCCAACATCTTGGGGCTTATAAGTCCATTATCCAAATCAAATCAAATCCAATCCAAATCAAAAAATCCAAAGAATCCTAAAGTCTAGTATTCCTCCAAGGGTCTTAAAAGTTCAACACCCATATCATTCACCCCTTTCATCCTTCATCTCATCATTGGTCCTAAATCCCCTAGAGGTCAACAATGTCAAAACAAAAGAAAAACATGGAATATAAACTTGATTCATACATCATGAGTGGTCTAAATCAACCAAACTATCAAAGCCTTACAATGCCAATTGATTACCAAAACTCACATTTATACAATCTATACATGGGATCGGTATCTCCTACAAACCTCAATGGTACAACAAATGTGAGTATGCCCAATCTAAATTTTGGAACAAATTTTCCTATGGTAGATTTAAATCAAAGTCCAAACCTACAAATCTACAACCAAACAATCAATGCATGAATCTTCAATAAAACAACATTATCCCACCAAATCCATACATGCCAAATGTGAATATACCAAGTACAACTTTACCAAACATGAACATTTTGAATCCACACTTGGTAAACTTTGGGATAGATATATTTGTGAATCATACAAATGTTGTTCAAAGTCCAAATAAAATGATAACGACTCCATGTATTGATCCAAGTCAAGGTAACACCATGCAAAATCAAAGTTACCTAAATCAAGGCAATGTGATTCTCAACCACAACAATGTTCAATTTCAACCTATAATGCCAAATATGAACATCATCCCAAATTAGAACATTGTCCAAAATTAATTTGTCCATGATCATATACAAACATCACAAGTATACATTCCAAGTATGCTTGAACAAAAACCAAATCAACTACATCAAGGGTGTCAAGATCAATCAAGATCAAATTTTGCGAGATCAAATTGCTACACATACCAAAACAGTTGATTCATTGCGCCAAGAGACATCTCCACCCCAAAATCAATACACTCTTCCATTGGTTAAACCATGTCATTAAAGCATTGAGTTGTGTCCACAACCACATCAAGAACAATATCTCCAATGTCAAGAGGTTGGATATCAAGATCAACAACATCAACAACAAACCCAACCTCCACATCTCAAAGATCAATCACCACATCTCAAAGGTCAATCATTACATCTCCAAAGTTAATCACCACAAGGTCAATATAAAGTACAAATCTCTCAAGGTAACAAATGAAAATACACACTACTTGGGGAACCAATCGAATTAGTCATGCAACAATTGATACAAGAAAATCTCATCAAAATCCTCGTGTATGACAATTATCAAGAGCTTCAAGTTAAACCACTAGGGTATAATGAGAAGTACCTTCGTGATTTTCACAAAATAAAGTTACACACAATATCAAATTGCATTCGACTCAAAAATCTCATCCAAGACCTTATTGATAAAAAAATAGTAACTATTGGGGACAATGATCAGGATTCAACCACTAGTGATAGCATTGACAATCCCTCCACCACAATTGTTGAAAACAATGATCAAGATCTATCCATCAATGAGCACCTTGAAGATGTTTCTACCTCATCTGATGATCAAATCAACATGCATCAAGAGTCATTTTTTAGTCATGATCAAAATCCCTCAACAATATTCGACAATGATCTATTTCAAGAAGTGTTAGAATTATTTGATCCTATTGACATAATCCACGACCCATCGACCAATGATCATTTTGAAAAGGCCTCTGCATCACCTAATGAGTTAGAGGACATATCTCAAGAATTTATCCCAAAGCATGATCAACATCTTTCACCAAAGTCTAGCAATGGTCCTTTCCAAGACATATTGACATCCTTTGACCTCATGGTTATAGATACTAAAGGGATTCTCAAGAGGATATTGAGTTGTTTCCCATGCCTAATGAAGACATCCAAGAACCCTTTGTAATCAATCCATCCTTTGAAATTGACCCATGTCAAGAACTTGATCCAAAACAAGTCGAAAGCAATTTCGAAATCATTCAAGGTCAAGAATTTGTATCTCCAAGCTACTACAATGATCTAATGGGCACTCTCCTATCTATACAAGATGTTGTAAATGATGATCACATCCACATAGCACATACTCCTCCATCTACCCATGGGATGCTTTCTTTGGATGGACACGTAGATGATCTTCATTCAGAACAGGATTCCTTTACTCCTGGCATTATTACACAAAAGGACCAGGTTATTGATTCCTACAGTCAAACTAAGTTGTCAACATCAGGATTAGATATATCTCAAATTCAAACTGAGGACATCGTGAATGAAGATATCCAACATTATCCACTCAAGGAAACAAGTCAGATAGAACATGATATTCCGAAGTCAACAGAGCAACAAATTGAAATAACGTCATCTGCAGTGGTCATTTATCAGAGAATGCTTACTAAACAAGACTTCTCAAAAAAAGTAGAATCAAAGAACAAAGGTGCTATTACCACCATACTAGGGGCAACTATGTCTCAAGCAAACGTCAACGTAGGAAGCACAAAGAATCCTTATGATGAAACCAATGCCAATATGAACAACCAACCACGTCATGAATCTTCATCCACCCATCATCCCATCCACGAATTGGGACCAACATCAAAAGAAAGATTTGAATCAAATCCTAAAGAACGTCATCAAAAAAAAAGTTGGAAAGCATAATGGACAAATCAAATACATATGGATACCAAAAAATACAAAGAAATATTATCCCTATCAAACTCCATTAGTCAAAGAAACTATGGGGAAAAATAAAAAAGGGAAAAGTATCCATAAAAGATGTCCACAAAGGAAAAAGCAAGCTTCTCAAGCAACATACAAAGTATATCAAGCAGCTGGTCCTAATTCCACACACACTTCTGTATCCACCCATCATTGCTCATCTTCCCAAGTTTGGAGAGTCAAAGGTTCCAAACTATCAACCAATCCATGTTTTATTCCTAAACACACTCTATCCATGCCTCCATGCATGATATCTAATTCCACATTGACCATGTATTGGAAATGACCCTTCATCATAAGGATTTAAAAGGCATTCTATCGCGATGTGTGCACAAAGACAAAGTTAACTCCGGTATCAACAAAGCATATCAGGAATCTCAAGAGTTGCATTCAAGTGCACGTATCTTAGCAAAGAAACTTCTTCAAGCGGGATATCAATGGCACATCATGACATAAACATCTACATCGACACCACTAAGTGGTTCAACATGAGCTTAAAATCTTTTAGAAAAATCCAAAAAAAATATAAAAATATAAATATCCAAAAAAATTAGAAAAATGATTGAAAACAATAAAGAAAAAAAATCATCCTCCAGTGAAAACCACTACAGTGGCGCTTTGGGCAGGTACCATGATGAAAACCTGGCAAACAAGTGTCATGTGTAGAATCGAGCATCTACATGTGCCAGTTCAGGTGGAAGCATCTCATCCCATCCATAATAAAATCCAACATTCCATCCATCATAACTCCATTCATCCATGAACCATTTATCCAATCCATTTTCATCTGTCTACATCTATCTTCCAAATTATCTTGATCTTGAGGCAAGTTTGGTGCACACTTTACACTTGTTTATTGTAAACATCTTGACATGGGTCATTGATCCTATCCTACCCAACATTATCTAAGCCATGCAACACTATCCAAATGAGCATTCCTCTGTTCAAACACCTTATCTTATTGCAAGATAATCCTTGGCATGCTTTGCGTATTTACCATATCCATCTATCCATACACCTATCCAAGAATCCGCCCATGGCATTCCATCATTGCTAGACACTGGGGGAAGGTATTTGCATCTTGCTTCAAGAATAAATAATGATCTATATCCTTCAACTTATGTGGTGATCCAAACATTGACAAAATGTGAAATCAAATTGGTTAAAGCAATTGTGAGCCAAAATCCAAATCACTAGCCCATGGCATATTTTGACGAGAAGATGTTCCTTATCAAGCTTCATCTTTCATCAAACATCAATCCAAATAATCAATATCAGTTGCATCTAATTTGCACGTCAATGTCACATCAAATCATTCAAAATAATTTTGTTCCAAATCAAGCTTCAAAATCCTGATCAATCAAATCCAATCAATCCCTCATCATCTTGGGATATCCATCCTAATCCTCATGTTGCTTAACACTATCCTTGCATTGTTGTGTATCCTCAACAATGTTATCATCATCAATCCAACAATCTGATCAATCAACCCTAGCTTGGTTTTCAACAAAGTCCCAAAACAAAGCACTGATATCATCACACATATCCAAATTGTCAAAATCATGCGAAAATAAAAAAAAACATCCAAATCATATCAAAATCCCAAAATAGATTAAAAAGTCAGAAAACGTCAAAACACATGGTATCCAAACTACGTCGTCTCTGAGCTTAAACATAGGCAAGGTTGATCTTTGATCTTCCCCCGAGACACTTAGGTTAGTCCTTTAGGAGTCCATCATAATAAACTGACAATCCATTTGTTCATATCTCATCAATAATCGAGTCTATGTCAGTCAAACTACGTGGTCTCTGCGTGTATAACGTAGGCAAGGCTCATCTATTGATCAACCCCCAAGGCCCCTAGGATAGGTCTTTAAGTTAGTCTCTTGGTCAAAATTTTGGAAAACCCCAAAACATTTGAAAATTTGAAAATCAAAACATTTTCAAAATTTCAAAAATACCAAAAACATCCTCAAAACATTCAAAAACATCCAAATATTTGAAAAAATCCATTCGTTCCATCTCGCTTTCACCCACAATAATCTCATCCATAATAAATCATTGCCATCTTCATTCTTTGGCAAAACAAACAAAAACAAGCACAATAATCAGCAAAAACAAACTTCAAACGTAAAATCAAAATTGAAACAACAAACCTTTAAAACGCAAAATCAAACTGTTGATCTTTCTCAAACATGTCAATCAACCTTATATCAATAGCCTTTCAAACAACCTTATCAACTTTCCACCATCCACTAACATGTCCTAGGATGCATCCTTCCTACAATGGGAATTATCTATTGGCAATCACTTTGGATTCTTATCCTCAAAACACATCCCCTTGGCTAGAGGTATGAAGAACATTGGCTTGTTTGTGTACTTGATCTGTTCTTTTTGATTTATCTTATTGCGCTCATTCCAATGACCTCTCGATGATGTCTAATCAAAATGATTTAGAGAGAAAGGAATGGGGCAATGATCATTATCTTTTATCTATTTTGTTTGTTGGATATTTTTGTAATATAACCTTGGTCATGCGTGCTTTGTTTGGCCTGTAGGGAAGATGTTTTAGGTATCTTGTTGACCACATAGGAAGGCTTGCCTTTTTATGTTTTGGTCTAAGATGTTTGGAATATCTGAACTACATTCTGAATGAGGTTTCGTATGCTAGGTGTGAACAGGAGTACTCCTATTTGATTTTCGAGTCAAAGTCCATCACACTAGGTGCAACACCATCCCAATCCCTAATAAGCATCATCAACATCATCTTCTACTTATTCTTCTATCTTTACTAACATTTCTATCCAAGTATCAAATTTGTGTGTTATATCAAAATATACATGAGGCTATCCATGGCTGATGACTGTCTATACATCATCAAATCTGTCTATATCAAACATTCGAGCTTTCTAGTCCTTTCTGAGTTGAATTGAGTTTGTCCTTTTTCTTCACGAGATCACCCAAAAATCAAAATTTGTGTTTGATCTCTCAAGGGGGCAATATATCAGCATAATTCTTTCGCAAGGGTAGCAGTGGGGCATTCAAAAAATTGATTTTTTTTTAATTTTGATCTTGGCAAGGTTATTCTTTGAACCAACACCTCAGGTACATTACTTCAAAGAGGGGCAAAATGTAGACACGTAAAAAATAACGATTCATCTTATACGCCTGATCCTGATTTACTAACACCAGTTTGTCCTAAATCATCTCCTTTGCTAGTCATTTAATTGAATAATATTTATTTAATTAAATTTATCATATTCTGTCTTTTAATTAAATAAATCAATTTTATCTAATTAAATCATTATCTTCTATTAATTAAATAAATCATTTTGTTTAATTAATCATAATGTCCCCTTTTAATTAAATAAAGTAACTTTATTTGATTAAATCACCATATTCTCCCTTTAATTAAATAAATCAACTTTTGTTTAATTAAATCCTAAAGTCATCTCTTTAATCAAATAAATCAATTTTATTTTGATTAACTCCTAAAGTTCTTCATTTAATTAGATAGATCAAATTTATTTAATTAAATCACCAATATCCATTATTCCTCTCATTTTGATTTAAACAAATCTAAAAGTCTAAGTCAAAATGTCAAATCAACTAATCTCCACCTAAATTAATCAAATCCTTATTAATGCTAATCCTAATCACTCAAATCCTCTAGATTTTGCAACTTGCACAATAAATCAATTTATTTAATTTATTAAATCTCCTTTTCCATTCAAAAAGCATCAAAGGATGGAATATTCTTCAAATTCAAAAAGTCCAGGCTCCAAAAGGACTTGTCCCTTCCAACAAGGCATTAAAAGCCTCTTACATGTCCTTTGCCTTGAGCCAAGTGGCATTTACTTCATTCTCTTCTCCCTTCAACATGTCACTTTCAAATTTCAAATTTGAATCTAATGACATTTATCATGCACATTGACCAAAATGTGCTCCATCCCTCTCCAATAGCATGTTGACAAGTGGCATTTTGTTATTGGTTGATCTTTAGTCCCACATTCATCATATTCTTCAATCCTCCATCATTCTTTTTTATAAATAGATGCCTCCTCTATTGTATCACTCCTCCACAATCTTCTACACAATCCATGTAAGATCATGATGCACAAGTTCATCCATTGTTCATCAAGTTTTCATCATTCCATCTAGCTATGTTATGGTGAAATTTCATCAAGGAGCATCAATCTTCATCCATGGATCATCTTCAAGCTTGCAAGGAATTGGGAAAAGGGTCATTTTCCACTTCAAAATGGCACCAATTCCCCAATGGCATTGAGAGTTTGTTTGCATTGAATAGGATTTCATAGCTTTTATTTGTGTTCTTCATGTTATTTTTTGTTCTTTGCATTTCAAATGAATTTTTGGGGAATGTTGTTTCTAACTTGCATATTGGAATTTATGTGAAGGATAGGAGGCATGATAATTCCACCTCTGTGCTGGTTAATGACAGGGGGGGTCGTGTTGTCTTGTTTCAAGAAATCACGATTGAGGCATCACAGTATTTTTCTACTCTATTCAGAGAGGATTCTCAATGGGGTTCAGTTGAGGAGGAATAGGTTCTTTCTTGTATCCCTCAGTTGGTTCCCAGGGAGGCGAATGAGTCTCTGATGAGGGAGATTTCTCTAGAGGAGCTGGAGGAGATTGTGTTTCAGATTAAGAGAGGAAAGGCTCCTGGCCCTGATGGTTTCCCAATAGAGTTCTTTCAAGATTTCTGGGATATCATAAAGTTGGATCTTCTGGCGGTTGTTCAGGAGTCCCAGAGGAACAAGCAGATGTTGCATGCCCTTAATTCCACTTTCATTGCACTTATTCCCAAGTGTGAAGGGGCGGATAGGTTAACACAATTTAGGCCTATTTCCCTTTGCAATGTGGTTTATAAAATTATTTCAAAGTTAATGGCTGAGAGATTGAAGAAGTGGCTTAAAGTGCTGATTTCGGAGGAACAAAGTGGCTTTGTTGCGGGTCAAATTTTTTTGGACGGGGTTGTTATTGCTACAAAGACCATCCACTCCATGGCCAGTTCCCATGAGAAGACAATGTTCATTAAGCTAGATATGGCTAAGGCCTATGACGGGGTTAGATGGTCCTTCCTGCAGAGGATCCTTGTTGCTTTTGGATTTTGTGAAGAATGGATCCAATGGGTCATGAGTTGTGTTATGTTAGTATCCTTCTCAGTACTGATAAATGCAGATCATTCTGAACTTTTTGGGGCTTCTAGGGGTTTGCGCCAAGGGGACCCTATTTCCTCGTACCTATTTCTTCTTCTTGCTGAAGGTCTTGGGCATCTGTTGAAAAGAAATGTCAGGTTAGGAATCATTCAGGGTTGGCACTGGGGTGGAGATTTGCCTCCACAGTCTCATTTATAGTTTGTTGATGATACTACCTTGATGGGGATGGCCACTGTCAGGGAAGCTACTTTTCTGAGGTAGTTGTTGGATGTTTACCTTGTGGCATCGAGGAAATTGATTAATGAGGATAAATCTTCCATCTTCTTCTTCAATATGCCCGCCTCCATTCAGAGAAGAATTGCTAATATATTGCAGTTTCAGATAGGGGTTCTCCCTTTTATGTATTTGGGCATTCCAATTTCTATTGGTCAGCTTCCCAAGGGTTCTTGGCAAAATATTATTAATAAGTTCCAGGTGAAATTTAATCATTGGACACATAGATGGTTGTCTTTTGCTAGGCGGGTTTAGCTTCTTAATTCAGTTGTGCAAGCACTCCCTACCTACAGATGTATGCTTCAGATGGCTCCGATAGGGTTTCTTAAGGAGCTGGATTCTCTTGAAAGGAAGTTTTTATGGGCTGGATGCTTGTCGTCCTCCAAGTGGAGCCTGGTCAAGTGGGAAGATGTGTGTAGTCCAAAGCAATATGGTGGTCTGGGTCTACGACAGTCAACATTGTTCGGTGAGGTTGTGGCTGCTAAGCTTTTCTAGAGATGGTGTGTGGAGCAGGATCAGTTGTGGGCCAGGATATTATCTCATAAGTATTTACCTGGTGTTCCTCGGCATGACCTCCTTAGGTACCCTCTTGGGGGGAAAGGTTGAGGTGATTTGGAGTACTCTTCAAAAGGGTGCGAAGCTCATCAAGGAAGGTTTATTTTGGATCTGCAGACGGGGTTCAGAAGCTCTTTTTTGGTCGGATTCTTGGGATGGTTTCCCTCCACTTATCTCTCAGTTTCCTCACCTGCTTCCTTTAAGCCAAAGATTTTTTGCGGCTGGTTGGTCTAGGGAGGGTGATTTCAAGTCCTCTTTTTATGGTCAGTTGGAGAGGGCTTGTTGGAAGGATCCCACTCAGTGGCCGGATTTGGGTGAGGAGGAGGGCAGTGCTGAGCTTAACACGATTCTTTGTAGTAGGCGTTGTAGCTCTCTAATGGAGGAGGATATTCTTTCTTGGGCACACAATCCTAAGGGGATTTACTCTATTGCTTGTGGCTATCAGGTGTTATTGGCTCAGAAGTTGGTTAGGGTGGAGGTTCCTTGGTGGAAGAGGGTGTGGAGTAAGCTATCATGGCCAAAATGTAATTGCTTTGTTTGGACTTTAGCATGGAATAGGTTCTTGACTTGGGATAACATTCGTAAGTGTGGTTTTCAGGGGCCTTCAATTTGTGTGCTTTGTGGGGCAAAGGAAGAGGATTCCTCGCACTTGTTCTTTCACTGCCCCTTTGTTGTACAACTTTTGCATTGGTAGTGGGAGGTTTGGAACATCCTTATGTTCATGCTTCCTCTTTGGTGGAATTCTGGGATAGTATGGGAAGACCCCCCTCAATGGCTTCCTTTTTGCAGGAAGTTTGGTATGTTGGACCTACTTTTCTTCTTTGGCAGATTTGGCTAGAGCGAAATCACATGATATTTCGCGGTGTGAAATTGGTGGGTCAGCAGGTATGGATGTGTATCTTAGTTATGATACAGGAGTTGGTTGAGGCCAAAAGTGAAGTGTTTTCCCCCCTAGGGAATGGGGATTCTAAGTTGGTGGATAGATTGGGACTTCAGGGGATACATTCTTCTTCTGGTGGTTCTAAGAGATGCAGACACGGGAACATGAGAGTGCAACGGATGGGTAGGTGGTTACCTCCTCCGATTGGAGTTTTGAAGATCAATACTGATGGATCTTCTAGAGGAAATCCTGGGCCTGCTGGGATTGGTGGGTCAGCAGGGATTCAGGGGTTTCAGTGATATTTATTTTCTCTATTCATGAGGGGGAGAAGACTGTTAATCTCATGGAGGGCTTGGCGATTCTTTATGTTGTGGAGCGGGCCCTTGCTTTGGGTTGGAAAAAGGTTATTTGTGAAGCTGATTCACAAATCTTGATTAATCTATTGAATGAAAGAAATATGTCTGATATTAATTGGCAATTAGCTTCGGTTGTTCAGCAGATTTTTCAGGTTAGTTCCAGGATGGAGGCAGTTTCTTTTGTTCATATCCCGAGGGAGTGGAATTGGGTTGTTGACTTCTTGGCTAAATGGGCTTCTGAGCATGGTAATGGTTGGAAGATTGAGGATTGGGTGCAGGTTTCACCTGAGTTACGTCAGGATTTGGATGGGTTCCTTGAGGAGGATAGAAGGATATTGGAAGATAGTTTATTTTGTTTTTGTGCTTATTTTGTTGCTTCTTTTGGTCCTGGGCCTGTTCCCTTTGTTTTGGTTGTAATGCTCTCTTTTGATATTCAATAAAGTTTTTACCCCTTTTTATAATAAAAAAAAAAACTTGCATATTGGACTAATAATGTGTTTGTTCTTTGTGTTTGTGCAGGTCTAGGATCACCATTCACACAAATAATAGACATTAACCCATAAAATGCAGAGATGTAAAAAACCATAAAACAAAACTGTAAGAGATATAAGAACTTACAAACACCTTGTTCATCAAACAATCTGAGCAAATGACTAGACACCACAAAAATTACAGTGTAAAAGATATAGGAACTTAAAAATGCCTCCTTTGTCACTTCCAACACCATAGATGTAAACCCTTCAACAAACACAAATTTCAGCCTCATCAAACAATCTGAGCAAATGAATAAACAACACAAATAATCCTTTGCTCGAAAGACTTAAAACTTCACACCATAAGCTATTAATGACGCCTACACTTCAGTCTATTCGCAATAAAAGAAATTGTGCAAATAGTAAATGTACAATGTCCTTGTTAAAACACCATGCGTCAATAGAAACACTGGGCGCAAAGACACAACTATATCAAATAACATTACAAAGTCATGAAATATTTACAATAGCAACAAAACATTAGGAATTCATTAAATTAATTAGAATAATTAAATTTATTAAAAAAAATAGAAAATCTCCAAGAAAATCATGACAACCAATGACAAAATTGCAAAGAAAAGGCTAAAATTGCCTTTTAATAAAATAATCCTGGATACATTAGTATGGACGCTTCCTAAGGAAAAGGAATTCAAAATGTGCCGATAGTAAATACACAGTGTCCTCGCTCGAATACCATGCGTCAACAGAAATACAGGGCCCGAAGACCCAACTATATCAAAGAACATTACAAAGTCATGAAATATTTTCGATAGCAACAAAACATTAGGAATTCATTAAACTAATTTGAAAATTTTAATTGATTAAAAAAAACACAAAACCATGAGGGAAATCACGACAACCAATGACAAAATTGTAAAGGAAAGCCGAAAATTGCCTTTTGATAAAATAATCCCAAAAACATTAGTAGACCCAAAATAAAACATTGTCCGCACGACTCCCGAAGAAGCAACTAATAGACATGAGCACGGTGAAAACATTAGTCTCCTACCTATAAAGGGACTAAAAATGGCTTAACCTATAATTCAATAATATCTTCTTCTCAAAGTAGGGCCCCTATTAGTAATTCCATCCATATGAGTAACACTCGTAGTGGTGTAAGTTCAAAGATTTATAATGAAACCATATACATCTTTCACATGAAATTAAAACATGCACCTATGGTAACTCTTGATAAAATAAATAAAATATTCACTAATAACATTAGAAGAAGAAATAACCACAACTCTTTATAGTTATAGACACTTAATATAAGCTAAATGAGTGATGGAAATTCCCATTAAAATAAAATAAACATGTTCAAGTAATTCAAAAAGAAAGAAAATGAAAGTAGAAGGAAGGGATACGTGACTTGTAGGTTAGAATAAAAAAATTAAGTAATGAACATAAATAGGATGAGGAAATTAAGTACTAAATCTTTTTCATTTATTAAATGGGTTCGTGATGCAAGCAAAAGAGTCTGCAATCCAACTTTGCCAATCTCGTGGCATAAACAGGTTCGTTTAACTGATTTTTCTCCAATTGGAGGCACTTTCAAACACTAAACTAGAGAAATGAGGCTTTTGAACCTCATGAAACCAACTCTTCATAGGACCTATCAGTGGTCCATCCCCTTTGGAGGATACAAAATGTAATTTTCCTTCACAATCTGACCATCATTGCAATGTAGACTTCACAATATACTCTCTATTAACCCCCAAAAATCCATGTAACTTCATGGAACATATACATCACATATGAATAGGTCACACTATCTCATGACAGGGCTAAAACACAATGAGGTCTTCTTTCATGCAATAATTATGAACACTAATTTGCTAAAGCACAAAATCACAGTCTTAAGCAAAAAAAAAATCAATGCACAAAGTAGGTGCTTAATAGTTCTCATACCTCCACTGCTTTCCAAACTTCCCTAATGGGTCCAACATGTTTAATTTGGTCTTCCAATACTAATAGATTCAATTCCCAATGTTGTTTCATGGGTTTTCACCAAACCCCATCTTGTAACCCTCTTGATTGCTCTTCCAAGCATTGTAACAGTGCCAGGGCATCACCTAATAAGCCCAAATCTTCAACACTTACACCTGAAACATCAATAATATTGAAGAACACAATATAATTTACTTACAAACCAATTTTTCAGAGGATTCCAATCAATAGAAATGGAGTTATGCATTTTTGAGAGCTTGCTGCCCTGTTAAAATCTGAACTTGACTATTTCTACCAAAATGAGCATATTTTTCTTAATATTCAATGAAATGATCTTAAACCACTTGCAGAATTTTCTTAATTCACATACCTTTCAAATAAATCTAGAGAGATATGGATTTGGGGTTCGTACAAGACCGTACCGAGCCAAAAAAGGACTGTCAAAACATGAAAAATCTGCAAAATAATGCATTTCTTTATTCGCTTCTCCCACAAACCCATCAATCTGAGTTTACAACGACAAAAATGGCTTATTTAAAGCTTTTCTAACTTCCTAAACCTCTTCAACTACCTTAACCAATTCTTGAGACTCATGACTCTTCATATTCTCATTTTGTCCTCTTTTGCACTTACATTTTGACAATTTTGTCAACATTTTGCAACTTTTGACCTAAATAACCCAAAAATGACTCAAACCCCATTATAATGGCCTATTTCAACTCTAACCTTGTGATTCCCTTTACAAATTCATAAATATGCCACCTTGGAATACAAAGGAACAAATTGATAACATTTTGCATTTCAAGCAATATTTGGAAAATAATCCCAAAACTATTGTCTAAGCCCTAGTACATATTGAATATGGTCCCTTGGACCTCATTACATAATCAAAACATTGAATTTGTGCCCATATCACAATATTTCCTTATTGAGGCTTAATGGTGTTGGGGTGCTCCTACACCAAACTCTCGACCAAGAAGAAATCCAAGTCCACTTGGATTGATGTTCTACAACTTCTAAATGCTCCTCCCTGCTGCTTTGCCCTTTACTTTTCTTGAAACAAATTCAATCTTCATTTCCTCTCCCTTTTCTTCTTTATTCAAGCAAGATACGTCAGCCTTGCTTCTCTCTTCTTGAGTGAACTCTTAGCCTGTTGGTACCTCAATCAGTGTATCCATCTTCAAGCAAGTCTCTTTCACCTTGCTTTAGCTTTACTCTTGCCTCACCTAAGTGTCTCCTCTTTTCTCTATCTAGTCTTTTGGAAACCAACTAGGTTCTCACTTAACCTGCACAACACAAACACAAACACCAACTCTCACTTGCCCAGAACTTTGGGCTCTGATACCAATTTGATGCAAGAAAAAGAGTCCTCAATCCAACTTTGGAAATCTCGTGGCATAAACAGGTTCGTTTAACTGGATTTTCTCCAATTGGAGGCACTTTCAAACACTAAACTAGAGAAATGAGTCTTTTGAACCTCATGAAACCAACTCTTCATAGGACCTATCAGTGGTCCATCCCCTTTGGAGGATACAAAATGCAATTTTCCTTCACAATCTGATCATCATTGCAATGTAGACTTCACAATCTACTCTCTATTAACCCCAAAACATCCATGTAACTTCAGGAACATATACATCACATATAAATAGGTCACACTATATCATGATAGGGATAAAAGACAATGAGGTATTCTTTAATACAATAATTATGAACACTAATTTGCTAAAGCACAAAATCACAATCTTAAGCAAATTTTTTTTCTATGCACAAAGTAGGTGCTTATTGGTTCTCATACCTCCACTACTTTCCAAACTTCCCTAATGGGTCCAACATGTTTAATTTGGTCTACCAATACTAATAGATTCAATTCCCAAGGTTGTTTCATGGGTTTTCACCAAACCCCATCTTGTAACCCTCTTGATTGCTCTTCCAAGCATTGTAACAGTGCTAGGGAATCACCTAATGAGCCCAAATCTTCAACACTTACAGTTGAAACCTCAATAATATTGAAGAAAACAATATAATTGACTTACAAACCAATTTTCAGAGGATTCCAATCAATAGAAATGGAGTTATACATTTTTGAGAGCTTGCCGCCCTGCTAAAATTTGAACTTGACTATTTCTACCAAAATGAGCATATCTTTCTTAATATTCAATGAAATGATCTTAAACCACTTGCAGAATTTTATTAATTCACATACCTTTCAAATAAATCTAGATAGATATGGATTTTGGGTCCGTACAAGACCGTACCAAGCCAAAAAAGGACTGCCAAAACATGAAAAAATTGCAAAACAATGCATTTCTTTATTCGCTTCTCCCACAAACCCATCAATCTGAGTTTACAACGACTTAAATGGATTATTTAAAGCCTTTATAACTTCCTAAACCTCTTCAAATACCTTAACCAATTCTTGAGCGACTCATGACTCTTCATATTCTCATTTTGTCCTCTTTTGCACTTACATTTTGACAATTTTGTCAACATTTTGCAACTTTTGCTCTTTTGGCCTAAATAACCCAAAAATGACTCAACCCCCATTATAATGACCTATTTCAACTCTAACATTTCAATTCCATTTACAAATTCATAAATATGCCACCTTGGGCTACAAAGCAACAAATTGACAACATTTTGCATTTCAAGCAATATTTGGAAAATAATCCCAAAACTATTGTCTAAGCCCTATTACATGTTGAATATGGTCCCTTGGACCTCATTACATAATCAAAACATTGAATTTGTGCCCATATCACAATATTGCCTTATTAAGGCTTAATGGTGTTGGGGTGGTCCTTCACCAGTTTGCTCAATGGGGGGTTCTATTGAACTCCATTTGGGTTCATTTGAACCCCCAAAAACCAATTTTTTTTTGCATGGGGTCATTTTTTGCAAATTTTCCTTCCTCACTAGAATTGTAAACCACTTTTGTGGGTTCACCCAACCATAAAACTTTAGAACGTATGCTAAGCCAAGTTTTGAAATTTATGGTTTAACTAAAACTTGACCACTAAATTAAGGATCTTATTTTATGTCTAACATAAAAACACATAGAATTAACCCTACCTAATTTTTTATAATGTTTCCAAAAATATATACTTTTTTAATACAAAAAATTGCAGTCTATAGAGCAAAATAATGAAAAATTTGATTAACCTTTGACCACTAAATTAAATAGTTTATTTTATTTTTAAGTAATTTTTTTATAAGCTTTCCAAAAATGTATTTTTTTTTTAAATCTATAAATTTTGGCCTATAGAGAAAATCGATAATAAAAAAATCTCAATAAATGGTAGAATACTTACCTTCAAAGTTTGATTTTTTTATTGAGAGCTTATCTAATACATACCTCAAAACTAAAAAAAATCATAATCAAATTTGTGCTAGTTTGGAAGTTATGGTGGAAACAAAATGTTGGCCCGAATTGTAGCTTTGATACCACTTGTTATGATATTTCTTGGAGATATTTGAAAAAATTAGAAATATAGCAGACCACTTTGAGGGGTTTACCTCCAATAATAAAAAAATATGATATGAATTGAATAATTGATGATATGATGATTGGGAGAAACATCTCCCCTTTATTTATAGGATTAACCATGTAGGGACATACCTCGTCATCCTAATAAAGAGTGTTTAAAGTATTAATTAAAAATAATGTTAAGGTTAAGCATGCCACAAGTTCTTAACTCATTGTACTTAGGAATATATTATATTCTTAGGATTTATGATATTAGGGTCATAAGATTAGATAGAATATTAGGGACCTAACAATGAACTTATCTCCCACTTTAGCAATGTTTTGACTACCTTAGAGACCTTAGAATTGTAGAACGAAGCTTTCTTCCTTGATCACACCGCTCCCTAACTTTAATAGAAGAAGATAGAATGTTGATTTCCCCCATAATGATGGAAGAATTCAAAACCTTGATATTCCAATTTTGCTTGGGAAAGGCCCTTGGGTTAGATGGATTTTTAGGATGCTTCTATAAAAAATGTTGGGATATTGTTGGCCTATAATTTTGGAGAGCTATCAAAGATTCCAGAAGATCTAGGAAAATATTAAAAAATATCAATACAACCAACATTATTTTGGTCCCTAAATAAACTACTCCAAAATTCTTCATTGACTTTCAATCAATATCCTTTTGCAACACTTTCTACAAGGTGATTTCTAAAGTATTGCCAACAAGATCAAAATAATTCCCCTCAATATAATATAAGTGTGGTAACAAATAAAGTATCCCTCCACATTTTCACACTTGATTTGGGAATGGTTAACATTAAAATGGACCTAATGTCACCTTGATCTAGTGTTGTAATGTGTTTTACACATTCACATTGGATTTAGGGCCCTTTTAAGCTAAATAGACCTAATTTTGTCTTAATTTAATGTTGTAAAGTGTATTTATTTACACCTTCACATTGAGTTTAGGGACCTCTTGTATTTATGACCTTCATATCATCATTAATAGGCCCCTAAGACCCTATATTATACATCCTGAGGCATATTTCAACCAAAATTTTGATATAGACATCAAATACACTTAATTTCTTAACTCCTCGATATTTCCTCCACCTGAAAAGACCTAGTGGGACCCATACACCACCTTGGGCATATGAGTCCCATACAGATGAGACCTATATACCACAAGTGGTGTATGAGTCCCATTTGGCCCCTTTTTAGGGGTTTGAGTGGGAAATCAGGGTTTTGAATTCAAATTTCATGAATATCGACCTCTTGGATCTAATAAAAAGTAAACTAAATGGATTGCCTATATAAAAAAGGTCTCAAATCATTATTTCACCTAAGCCTTCATGATATCAACATAAGTTATCAAGAGTTAAGCATTCCAAGACTTCACAAGAGTGTCAAGAGAGTTTACAAGAGCATTTATAAGGCATTCAAGGGTAGAATTCATCATTTGTTGCACCATTCAAGATCCATCATCATGTCAAGATCATAATGCATCAAGCACATTATTGAGCTAATTTTGTGATGTAGCATTGAAGATCCATGTGCAAGCATTGTTTCATATCCAATTCAAGATCAAGATCTACATTCTACATGGCCACTTCATGTTAGATTGATGATTTATATCTCAAGACATATTTCAAGGTATTATTGTTCATGTTGGATACTGCTGATATGTGGTTGCCATTGATATCAACACTATTGACATTAATGTCTTTAAGGTTGTATATGTCGAGGATATTGAGAAAATTGTAATAAAATAAGTTGCAGGTTGTCGGTGATGCAGTGAAGTTCAGTATGGCAGCTAGCTCAGTATATTGATGATAAGATGTTGTGGATTAAAGGGTTTGTTGACAAGTACATCTAGTTTATCCACATGAAGTTTCAGGGTTCGCATGAAGATTTGATTGAGTTATGAATATTTGTGTTCTGACAGTTGTTTTGTTGCTTCAGTTGGTGTTCTTGAAAGAAGATAATTTGATTCTAGTAATTTGAGTTGTTGTGGATGCTTCTGTAGTGATTCATGATTATTGTGGATGTTTCTAAATCGTTCTCTATCTGTGTTGTTGGTTTGCATTGATCGTTGTGCTCGCAATTGGTGATTTTCTTCTCTGTGTTCATGTTTTTCATGATCATGGCCGACAGGGTGATTGTAGCATGTTGCGGATATTCGAGGCATAATTGTTTAAGGTGTTTCATGTTTGAGACATGTTGTTTTGGGTCCTTACTATGTTTTGGCTGACATTGTTTGGTGCACATTGATAATTGTTTATTGATTTGGGCCGACAGTTTGTACACATTTTATATTTTGTTGGGCTGACATATAGTTGATGTTATCCTTAGTTGTGGATATATATGATTGATTTTTTATACCATTTGAGTGTGTGGTGTGTGATGTATGTTGAGTGTTGTGTGCGAATAATGTTCTAATCTTTCAAAGGTAGAAGTAAAGTGTGAAGAAGAGTGAGCAAAAGAAAGTGTTTATGTGCTTAACTGAAACTGTAATCAGGAATTAGTAGATGCAATTTTCTCAGTTCAAAATCTTTTAGATGTAATCTGAATGTTACTGTAAGACAATGACTCTTTCTTCGGGCAGTAAGTCTTTTGTATTTGAGCAGTGAACTCTTGGCAGTGTTCTTGAATGCATGTGCATTCCCCATTTATAATTCTTTTATACTTTTAACAGAGTATAATCTTGTGGATTAACCTCCGCCATGGTTTTTCCCCTAACAGGGTTTCCACGTAAAAAAATCTTGGTGTTATGTGTGTTTTTGATGTGGTGATGGTTCATGCTTTCATGTTTATTTATTAGATCTGAGAATAAGTTTAAAAAATATATTTTTTTGTGACAACTGATTTAGACCCCCTCTCAATTGTATGCCCTTGTGTTGCCAACAATTGGTATCAGAGTAGGTTCCTCAGAAGAAGTTTAATAGCTTGAGGTGATTCGGGATGGTGACATATAAGAAGGATAGTCCAATATTTGATGGAACATATTATTCTTTGTGGAAGACTCGAATGAAGTGTCATATGAGATGCATTGGTGAACTTTACTGGACAATTACAAAGAATAGGTATATCATCCCACAGAATGGTCCTTCTACTGCAAGTGAGATTAAGGAAGCCGAGTACAATATCAGGGCTAAGGAAGCATTGTTGAGCTCTAACTGATTCCAAGATGACAAATGTAATGGAGCTGAAGACTGCTTATGAGATCTAGAAAAATTTGGAAACTTTGTATGAAGGTGATACCCATGTGAAGATTGCTAAACTGCAAATCCTGAAAGGGAAATATGAAATGTTGAGAATGGGTGAAGATGAGAACATCACTTCTTTTATGTAGAGAGTGAATGAACTTGTGTGTAGTATCAGATGTGCTGGTGGAGTATTGGAAGAATCATAGATTGTTGCTAAAGTTCTCATATCTTTTCCTGTTGCATACAAACACAAAGCCACTGCCATTGAGGAGATCCAGACTGTGACAAATGTAACCAAAGACATGTTGATTGGTAAGCTTACTGCTTTTGAGTTAAGTGAGTTTGGTGAATCTCTTCCTAAGACAGAATCTACATTCAAAGCTACTATCTCCGAAAAAGATAAGTAGAGATATGATCCGGGAGAAAGTTCTTCTAGAAAAATGTCCAAGTATGAGCAGGAAATGAGAGAGATTGAAGAAGAAGAGAGAAAACTAGATGAGCTTGAAACACTTATTGTCAAGAGGGAAGCCAGAGAAGGTAAGTATAAATGGAAATTCCTCTTAAATGGTTTTCTTGCAATAAGATAGGTCATTTTTCCTCAAGGTGTTTGGAAAGAGTTCCTAAGACAAGACCTAACAAGCCTAGATTTCAAAGAAAGTGTTATTATGTTGCTGATGAAGGTGTGGGAGATGATGAATCCGATAAAGGGAATTTAAGTGAGGATGAATGGGAATTATTGCTATCAAGGAAAATGATCCAGTACCTACTGAATATGCTAGTTGCACAAATGTGGAGAAAGCTCTAGCTGTCAGAGTTGAAGAAAAAGATGAATGGGTGATTGACAATGGATGCTCCCATCACATGACAGGTGATAAAAGTAAATTTGTGAGCTTGGAAAATTATGATGGTGGTGTGTGAACCCCAATCCCAATACCTATAAAACAACATGAACAAACACATTAGAAGATGAAATGCAAGCAAGAACAAGGATTCCCCATGAAATCCATTAGCATAGTTTAAAAATAGGAAAGAAGAGTGAAGAATGCAATGAAATAGATTAAAATCCTATCAAAACAAGAAAACTCTTGATCCCATGGGGGAATTGGTGCCAATTTGATGTGAAAATTGGCCCTTTCCCAACTCCTATGATGCAAGATTGATGTGTGATGAAGATTGATCCACTTTGTTGATGCTTGATGAGTGCTCCAATAGAAAAATCTGCATAACCTAGCTATGAACTCAATGATAATGAATGAAAATTGCTAATGATTTGAGCATAGTAAGTTTACTCAAATTGTGGATGATGAAATGAGGAGATTAGCCTCTTATTTATAGAATGCTAAGAAGGATGAATGTCAAAAATAGAGCAATGTGGGACTAAGAATTAGCCAATGGAAAAGTGCCACTTGTCAACCTGTGAATGGATGGAGGATGTGCAAGTTTTGAGGATTGTGCCAATAAATGCATATATTTGAATTTTGAAATTGTTGAAATGACATGCAAGAGGGAAGAGAGAATGCATTGAATGCCACTTGGCTCAAGACAAAGGACATGTAAGAGAGAGTAAATGCCTTGTTGGAAGGACTTATCCCACTTGGATTTTGAATTCAAATTTGGGGAATATTCATTAAAAGATGCCTTGTTGAAGGAAAATAGAGATTTAATAAATTAAATAAGTCTATTTTCATGTGCAAGTGGTAAAAGCTAGATGATGGGACATGAGAGGAGATTAAATTAATCAAAGTTAATTAATTTAATGAAGGGGTTAAATGATGTGACCTATTTGACTTAAATTTGTGGATTTATTTCAAGCAAATATGAGAAGAATGTGACAAGGGATTAATTAAATAAATATTTTGATTTATTTAATTAAAAGAGATGATGTTAGAATAAAATAGATAAGGTTTTAATTTATTTAATTTAATAGATAGACTTTATAGATTTAATCAAATAAAATTAATTATTTAATTAAATAGGATAATTAGATCAAAATGGTTAATCTAATTATCAAGAAAAGGTGACTTAATTAGATAACTGATTTATTTAATTAAGAGAGGAATATTGATGAATTTAATCAAATAAAGGTATTCGATTAAATGGTTAGACCGAAGCATGATTCAAGACGAAACAATGCTAGTGGTTAGGATCAGATGCACAATGTTAATCAGTACATTTTACGTGTCTACAGGTGGTTTTGTAAGATTTGGTGATGACAAAGTTGGTGTAATTTGTGGCAGAGGATCCATTTCTCTTGATGGTAAGCATAATACTGATGATGTTCTATATGTGGAAGGTTTGAAGCATAATATCTTAAGTGTTGGACAAATGGTTGACAAGGGATACAATCTTCAATTCAAGAATGGAAAGTGTAGAATATTGGGGAGTTCTAGAAATGTGATTGCATCTGGTACAAAAACAAAAGGTAATATCTTTCACCTAAGTTCTACTGGTAAAAGTTGTCTGATTGCTCAAGTTGATGAAAGTTGGTTGTGGAATAGGAGAATGTGTCATGTAAACTTTGACAAAATTATCAAGATAAGTTCTACCCAGGCAATGAGAGATCTTCCTAAGTTGATAAAACCTACTAATACTATATGCAAGGAAAGTCAATTAGGGAAGCAAACTAGAGCTTCATTCCGGAGCAAACAACATTGTTCAAATGAAGTGTTGGATCTTATGCATACTGACTTGTGTGGTCCTTCTAGAGTCATAATTTTACAAGGAGATAGGTATTTCATGTTACTTATTGATGTGGGTTACCTTCTTAAGGGAAAAATCTTAAGCTCTAGAGAAATTCAAGATTTTTAAGGCTATGGTTGAGACAGAGAAAGGTCTGAAGATTAAATGTTTGAGATCAGATAGAGGTGGTGAATTCACTTATGGTGAGTTTAATTATTTTTGTGAAGAGCATGGGATAAAGAGACAATTATCTGCCCTGCGAACCCCTCAGCAAAATGGAGTTGTGGAAAGGAAGAACAAGAAAATTCAAGAAGCTTCTAAGACATGATGTTGGAAGGAAATATTTTGCATATCTACTGGAGAGAAGTTGTGAGTACTTCCGTTTACACTCTCAACCGGGTACATGTCAAAGGTGATACCGGTAAGACTCCTTATGAGCTATGGTATGGTCATAAGCCTAATGTTAGATACTTCAAAATATTTGGGAGTAAATGCTATATCAAAAGAGATAAAGATATATGAAAGTTTGATGCTAGAAGTGATGAAGAAATCTTTCTTGGTTATTCTACTAAAATTAAAGCCTACCGGTGCTACAATAAGAGATTGAGGAAAGTAATTGAAAGTGCTAATGTCAAGATTGATGAAGACACCGTTAGACCATCTAGAACCTGTGGATATGATTCATACAATCAGAATGACAATTCAAATAAAGGAAAGAAAGTTCAGACTCCAAATCAAGTTTAGATCATTTCAGTGAATCAGGAAAATCAAGAGGAAGGAATTGGTGAAATTACAGAAGTAAGATCACAAGAGCCTAAAGTTTAAGAACACCATAAGACTCCAAGTTATGTAAGACTAAATCATTCAGAAGATCAGATTATTGGTGATAAGAACAAAGGTGTTCAAACTAGGAGAAGAATTGCAGAAGAATATTGTTTGATCTCAAAGACTGAGCCTAATAGTGTCAATGAAGCATGCAAAGATGAACATTGGGTGGAAGCAATGAAAGAAGAACTACTGCAAATTGAGAAGAATGATACATGGATTCTTGTTCCTAGACCTAAGGACAAAAATTTACTTGGAACTAAATGGGTCTTTCATAACAAATTGAATGAGAAAGATGAAGTTGTTAGAAACAAAGCAAGACTTGTATGTAAAGGATATTCTCAGATGGAAGGAATTGACTTTGAAGAAACTTTTTCTCCTATTGCTAGGATTGAAGTGAGACTATTTCTTGCTTATGCTGCTTACAAAAACTTCAAGGTTTATCGGATGGATTTCAAGTCAGCATTTCTAAATGGCAAACTGGAAGAATAAGTGTATATTGAGCAACCTGATGGATTTCAATTGACTAATTAGGGAGATATGGTTTGTCGGCTGAAGAAAGCATTGTATGGAATTAAGCAAGCCCCAAGAGCATGGTATGCCAGATTGGGCAAGTATTTGCTAATGAGATGCATGAAGTTTGTGCATGAAGTTTGTTGATGAGATGCAGAGTGAGTTTGAGATGTCTATGATCAGAGAAATGAAATTATTTTTGGGATTGCAAATTACTCAGCTAGATAGAGGGATATTTATATCTCAGTCCAAGTATGTGAAAGAATTGCTAAAGAAGTTTGGTATGGAAGATTCAAAGCCAGTTGGTACACCTATGGTGACCGGATGTAAGTTGACACAAGATGATGATTCTCCTAAAACAAATCAAACTAGATACAGATCCATGATTGGTGGATTGTTCTATTTGACTCAAACTAGACTTGATACCATGAATGTCATATGCATTGTTGCAAGATTTCAAGTTGATCCTAAGGAATCTCATGTGACAATTGTGAAGAGGATTTTCAGGTACTTGAAGGAGATAGTTGATTTTGGCCTATGGTATCCTAAAGAAGATGACCTTACTTTGAGTGCTTTTACTGATGCTAATTAGGAAAGAGATGTGAATGATAGAAAGAGTACTAGTGGTGGTGCAATTTTCTTGGGAAAGAAGCTGATCTCATGGTTAAGTAAGAAGCGGAATGCCATTTCTTTATCTATTGCAGAGGCAGAATACATTGTTGTTGCTAACAATTGTACTCAAGTATTGTGGATGAAGTAGATGTTGAAAGATATCAGAGTTGTGTATGATGAACCTATTGCTATATTCTATGATAATTTAAGTGCAATTAACATTTCTAAGAATTTGGTGTTGCACTCAAAAACCAAGCATATATCTATCAAGTTTCACTTTTTGAGAGAGAAGGTGAGTGAAAGGAAGTCAGATTGGAGTATGTGCCCACTAAGGAACAAATTGTAGATATCTTTACCAAGCCCTTGCCTAAGGATACTTTTGAGTATCTCAGAGGGAAGCTAGGGGTGATTACCCATCCTAATCCGAATTAAGATGCATTAACTTGCATTAGTCTGTGCATTTCATAGTCATATCTTGTGATTCAAATGGATGTTGTGGTGGCTGCTACTCAGGGGAGTAGTCAGATGTTCAAAAATGTGGTTTAGAGCTTGTGTGGAGAAAGATAATGTGTACCTTTGTCATTGATGTCAAAGGGGGAGAAGAGTCATGTGAAAAACTGTGAAAGAGTTAAGGAGAAAAGAGTCAAAATCTAAGGGGGAGAAAGTGCTAAGAGAAAGTTGTGTTGATGGTGTTTTTTCACATCATGTGTTGCCATCAATTCTAAAGGGGGAGATTGTTGGATACTACTGATATGTGGTTTTCATTGATGTCAACACTATTGGCATTAATGTCTTTAAGGTTGTATATGTCGAGGATATTGAGAAAATTGTAATAAAATAAGTTGCAGGTTGTCGGTGATGCAGTGAAGTTCAGTATGGTGGCTAGCTCAGTATATTGATGATAAGAGGTTGTGGATTAAAGGGTTTGTTGACAAGTACATCTAGTTTATCCACATGAAGTTTCAGAGGTTCGCATGAAGATTTGATTGAGTTATGAGTATTTGTGTTCTGACAGTTGTTTTGTTGCTTCAGTTGGTGTTCCTGATAGAAGATAATGTGATTCTAGTAATTTGAGTTGTTGTGGATGCTTTGTAGTGATTCATGATGCTTGTGGATGTTTCTAGATCATTCTCTATCTGTGTTGTTGGTCCGCATTGATCGTTGTGCTCACAATTGGTGATTTTCTTCTGTGTGTTCATGTTTTTCATGATCATGGCCGATAGGGTGATTGTAGCGTGTTGCGCATATTCGAGGCATAATTGTTTAAGGTGTTTCATGTTTGAGACATGTTTTTTTGGGTCCTTACTATGTTTTGGCCAACATTGTTTTGGTGTGCATTGATAATTGTTTATTGATTTGGGCCAACAGTTTGTACACATTTTATATTTTGTTGGGCTGACATATAGTTGATGTTATCCTTAGTTGTGGATATATATGATTGATTTTTTATACCATTTTAGTGTGTGGTGTGTGATTTATGCTGAGTGTTGTGTGCGAATAATGTTCTAATCTTTTAAAGGAAAAAGTAAAATGTGAAGAAAAGTGAGCAGAAGAAAGTGTTTATGTGCTTAACTGAAACTGTATAATCAAGCATTAGCAGATGCTATTTTCTCAGTTCAAAATCTTTTGGATGTAATCTGAATGTTACTGTAAGACAGTGAGTCTTCCTTTGGTCAATAAGGCTTTTGTATTTGAGCAGTGAGCTCTAAGCAATGTGCCTGAATGCATGTGCATTCCCCATTTATAATTCTTTTATACTTTTAACAAAGTATAATCTTGTGGATTAACCTCCACCGTGGTTTTTCCCCTAACAGGTTTTCCACGTAATTTTTTGTTGTTGCTATATGTGTTTTTGATGTGGTGATGGTTCATTCTTTCATGTTTATTTATCAGATTTGAGAATAAGTTTAAAATGTATAATTTTTGTGACAACTGATTCACCCCCCCTCTTAGTTGGCTTCCCTTGTGTTTCCAACAATTCATGTTTCATATTTCATGTTCCATATTTATATTTAATTGTTTCATCACAAGGTTTAATTACCTAAATAGGGTTTGACCAAGGAAAACCCCTATTTCCTGATAAATCAATAAGTTTTTCTCTCTCTACATGTGTAATTGTAGATCTAGGTGTCTTGGGGCTTGAAGATCCTTTGAAGACTAAGTTGCAAGGTTGGTGAAAGTCATCAAGTTGTCACAAGGTTTTCATCTTCACAGAAAGTCACCTATAGGTTGCAAATTAGTGTTTCATACCTAAAAAAAAAGTGTGGAAGGAAGAGTAGAGATTGGAGAACAGATTTAGTTCTTGACCCTTCAAAAAAGTAGAGTGGGACTAATACACCACTTGTGGTGTATGACAACTCATTTTCCAGATTTCAGTGAATTCAGATCAACCACTTTGAGATTCCAGTTTTGGCACAGAAACCCTAGTCTGGGACTAAATCGCCTAGACTGGCGATGAGTCCCAATGGGAATCAAACAATAAGTTTTTATGTTTTTGAACCTTGTTTGGACCTCATCACTCTCTCGGGTGCACCTCTATACTTTCTCAGTCTTTTATTCTGCATTTCAGTTTCATTTGCTAGGTCATTTAGTTAGGTTTTGCATGGTACTTTGCATGTCATTTACATTTCTAGTCTTTCCAATTCCTAGCTTGGTGGTGAACCCTCCTTTAGTCATTAATCATACCCTAGTACACCCTATTGTAGATCTCTTTCTCTCATTCTATCCTTGGATTGAGATCTCTAAGGTAACCTTGAATGAAACAAGAATGAAATAGAAGACCCTAACCCTTGTGCTCTATCTCCAAAAAGGTGGAGCACTCTATTTCCATTGTTTCATTTTGGTGAACCTGCATTTAGAACATCTTAATTTTGATTTGGAGTGCATCATAATCCTAGATCAAGCTTGCATTAACATTGCATTAGGTGTTGCATTAGTTAATTTGCATATAGGGTTTCCAAATCTTGCATTAGTGAAAGTGCATATAGGTTTGCATTTTTGCATCTTAGATTATTAAATTTCATCTGAAATCTACATTTCCACTTAGCCTAGACATCATCCTAACCAAAAAACATAACATTCACACAGAATTTGCTAAAAAATAGTGCAAAAACCCTAATATGGGACTCATATGCCCCTCTGGGTGATTTAGTTCCAATACAGGTTGTTTTTCCTACTTTATGGGATTTCTGTGTTGTGCATTTTTTTAGCATTTGAGCCTTTCAAAAACCTTGACTGGGACTCATACACTCCTATGGGCGATTTAGTCCTAGATTAGGCCTGAATCTGCCTTTTACAACATTAAAAACCTTGTTTATGTACTTCCTAAGCTTGCTGGTAACATATAGTATTAGTCTAGAATGTTTTAGTAACTTCTATTTTATGCATCTAGGTCAAAAACATCAATTTAGGGTATTCATTTTTGAATTCTTCCTAAATCAATGCAGTAGCAAACATCATTGAAACTAAAAATGAAGGATGCTTCCAATATTCAAGCATTTAGGAATGAGTTTTAGGGTAAGAGAGAGATCGCCTAAACATTTATAAAAGATAATCAAGAAAAAATATTCAAGTATACTCGAAAGAATCCTTTATGGATTGCTTGGTTCCTTGAGGCCTTAGGCCAAATTTTGAGAGGAGTGTCAAGCCTAGAATTATAAATTACATACCCTTGAGGACGATGACCTTAGTACACTTTCACTAGGAAGTGTGGTCATTAGGGAAGTGACTTAGGATCCAGATGATCTCGATGAGTCCAAGACTCGAGTCAGAGCACATACCTATCATATGATATATGCCTACTTGTTTAGGTGGATGCATATTCCAATTATATGAATAGATGAATTCATGTTCTGTGTGAACAGATGAAGAGAATTCTTCTTCCATATGAACAAATGATTGGTTGATATTCCAAGTTGACATATACCTATCTTGTATGGATAAAATTTCTCGAGTGTAGTGGTATTTTGGGTTAAAATATATTGGTTCTTTAAATGTAGTATCAAAGTGAGGTTCAAAAACTAGGCCTTGAGCTTACTACAAATCGCACAATTGAAAAATATATTTATAAAAATTATTTGAAAAGTATTTTTTTCTCAAACCTTAGAAGAATACTAATGTAAGAATAATTAATTAGGAATACTAATGGAAAGGGGAAGAGAAAATCGAGATAGTGTCGATTGAACACCAAGGAGGAATAATAATGATGAACCACAAGAACAAGGGGGAAATAAATATGGGATTGAAGCAATAATTGAATTGTTAATTGAATAGAGGGACAATATTAACTCTTTGGAGCAAACAGTATAGGACCTTTGAACAAGGCAAGACAATATTGAAAACATAGTTGAACCTAAACTTGAAAACCCTCTTGAGGGAGATAATCCAGAGAACATAATGAATTTTATTACACCTAGGAGGGAAAATACTATTTTGGAATTGTCTAAGGACTCGAAGAAAATCGCAGGTGCAGGGGCATCAGGAGCCTCATGAGCATGTCTTTGTGTCATTTTTGATTTTTAGGTTGTTTGAGTGTTTTGGGGTCTAATAAGGTCATTTATGACCATGTGGGATCATGTTAGAGTGTTAATAGGATCTTTGATTAAAAAGTGTAGAAAATTGTCAAATGTTGCTAAAAGTTGTCATGCAACTTTGTCCAAGTTGTCAAAAAGCAAAAAAACTATTACATGGAAAGAAAGAAACTGTTACAAGTAGTTGGGATTGGTTGGGAAGTGATGAAGACACTCTCAAAATTTTAATGAAGGGTTGGAAGAACTGATTTTGAAGTTTGGGTTAATAAAAGCAAGCTTTTTTTGTGTTTTCTCAATGTTACAGTCTATTCTTTCAATTGGTATGGCCTGTACGGTATATGTGAAGGTCTAAAACCATTTAAATAGTGTTGGCATGTAAATATTCTTTCTTTTGGTTTTTGTTGCATCAATTTTCATTGAGTATTCAAAAAGTTATTGCATTTTTTTCTAAAAACTGTCAAAACCCTACTTAGGGTAACCCGAGAGGAGAAATAAAAATGTAGCTTGGCCTTCCACCGGTGGAAAATCACCACAATGGGTGGAAAGGTTTGTATATATATATTTTACCTCTTTTCAAGCTTGCAGGGGCTCAAGAGGAAGTTTGCACGTGTTTTGAGTCAGTAGAAAGTCTGATATCTGGATGCATCAGACTGTGAAGCAAGAAAACAAGGAAGGACATGAGAAATAAGGTCTGAAACGTATTGTTAGTCATTAGAAATAGTAGAGGAAGGTAGTGAGGGATCATGCAGACCTAAACCAAGATTCTTGATCATTTCTTGAAGGATTGGTATAAGTTTTTTATGACTATCCCAAGAGGGAAGATTATGCAGTCCTAGGATGAACAATACAAGGTTGTGAATCTCATGAATGGTTGCATTGTTAGGGTGTTGTCATTGTGACATGGTGCATGGAGTTAACTAGTGTGTTGAAAGGTATTGTAATAGTGTTGCCCCATGATTTTGTGTTGTCCTACTTTGTATTGGTGTGTTTCCTTCCTATGAATACCATAAAGACCAAGTCATCAATTGTGACAAGGTGTACTAAGATGCCCCATATGTTGCTGCCTATAAATTCCTTAAGGGAATGCTTTGAAATAGTCAAGTTTTATTAAACTCTTTCCTTCCTCTGCATCAAATTGGTATTAAAGCAAGGAATATCAGTAATAGGTAACAAAATAAGTTGAGTTTGAAGACCGACCAAGATGCCTCCAAGGGTGAATGTGGAAAGATTAATCAAAGAGGTGAGAGATTATCTTGCCCCAAAATCTGATGAAACTATCCAAAAAAATATGTAAAATTCGATGTTCATCGGGCGCTTGTAAAATTTGATGTGTAATTTTCAATTTTTGAAAGTTTATCCCCAACGTTCATCGAAATTTCGACAAACCTGGGGCTCGTTAAAATGTTGGACTATCATTTTTTGTCGAATTTTTAGACAGAACATGAAAAATAGAAAAAAATCAGATTTCATTTTAGAGGTTAAGGGTTTTGAGAATTTCATGTCCATATTTTGTTGTGTGGAATCACCATAAGATCACAACCAAGGAACAAATTCTTGTGACTGTAATTATGTGATCCATAACTCTATTGGTCATGTAGCACAGTTGTGCTATAACAAATACAGGATGCATTCATGTGTGACCCAAGTTTAATGTGGCTATGTTGTGATATAAATGGAGGTACTCATATAATGTAGGTAATTCAAGTTGTATAATGTAGGTGTCAATCATCACTGGGTTCATTCAGGTTGTCTCAAGTTTAACAGGTTAGGATGTAATTATAGCATGATCGAAGAGTGATTACCTCTTGCTGCAATAAAGAGCCTATAACTCTAGTTGATATGCAGAGTGATTGTGTTATATCAATTATGTAGTGCATTCAAGCACAACCCATGTTTAATGGGCTATTCTAGAGAGATCAAGATTTTCTAAACCTTATGAATGTTACATGACATATATTTGCATAATCTCAAATTCCTTCAGAGGCTTTTGAAGTATCAATGTATCCTATATAGGGTTTAGAATGATTTCTTTTAATTAAAAATAAATAAATGATGTATTTCCCTGTAATTAGATAATATGGAGATCTCCTGAATCTGCCCCAGCACACTATCCTCTTTGGCACTGTATTCATTACTCCAGCTACTAGGGTTTTGCATGTGACATCTTTAATATCTTCATGATCATGGCTTTTAAATAGATCTCAGTCTTTGTTTTAATCCTTTTCATGATAACCCTTGAGTTCCATAATCCACCTTCAATCTCTTCTAAGAACATTGTCTTAAGCTAGACTGCATAGTATGCATATAAAGCAAGTCCTTCATACTTGCCATTGTTCCAAACCACCACTCACTGGCTTGCTTAAAATGTTGCCTCCATAAGCACAATAGCATGTTTTAAAATCATGGTTTGCCAGTGAATGACCATTAAGGTCACCACTTTCATCATGAAGATACAATGAGATTTTTGTCTTCAAACTCAAGGCATTATGGAAGATAACATTGTGAATTGTTTGTTGTGTATGATTTGATTTTCTTGCACATTTACTACTTTGCTAGCTTCCTTTAAGACTGGGTATTGCACCCTCGGCTGCAATCTTAAACAACACACTCACCATCACTTGAAGATTCCTTTCATGAGCATCCTTCTATAAAATAAAACTATGCCCTATAAACTTCCTACTTACTACAGGGGAGTCATTGTATCATGGTACTATAGTTCTTAAGATCCTTCAACCTTATTGACACTACTTCACAGTCCACAAGGTATTATTCACTATTCTCCCATCTTTGATGAGTCTCAAAACACTGCTCAAACATGTAATCCACTACCTCCATTATACATTAATGGCTAAGAAGAAACATTGAACCTATGATTACCACTGTTACTTCATTTGGATAGTCATTCCCTGATTGCATTTGCCTTTTCTAACACTACCAAAGCATTTGAAAAACCCTTAAGGTCAGCAAGGGGGTAAGGAAACTCACTGTTAAAATTTCCACTTTACTATGCAAGGTTTGAGCTTTATTATCTTGTCACTGCTCAGCCTTTTTTGACTGTCATATCTCAAGTGACTGTCATTCTTCTTACCGTAGATTGCATTTACAAATGTCACTAAGCTACATAGTGTGCTTGTTATTGGCTACAATCTTTAGATTGCAAGATTTTGTTATTACCCACAATGTCTCAATCTTTCTGGTATTGCAACCTCACTAATCCGCTATAGTTATTGTTTATGTTTCTACGGAGGCCTAGGGTTTGTACCCTAATCATTCTCTTACCAATGCTTCTGTTGTTTTTTATTAGGGGTCTCTGAATGTTGAGGGCCCTAGGGATAAGCTCGTCATAAGAAGTGACACATTCTTTAACTAAAAGGATAAATCTGTATTGACATTAGCAATGATGATTCCGACTTGTTGCTCCTTAGGAATGGGTCACTTGCTCTTACTAGCTCGCTACCTCCATTGTTGTAGGAAGTTTTTGATCAAGTTCAATATTCTTATTTTAGGAGTCTTAATGGTTGGAAATCATATTAAAATCAGAATTTAATAAGTTCTGGAATTAGCATTTTAAAGTATTTTTTGGAGTCATTAACTTCAGACTATCTTCTCTTTTGCAGGGGTGGTTGCATGCCAAATTTTTTTGGTTTAAAATATTGGAATTATTAGATTATGATACCTGTCTATGAAAAAAATTATTGGAGTGTGAGTTTGATATTTTTTGAAGATCTAAATAGTCAAGCTTGGTAAAGAAAAATCATGTCAGATAATATTAGTCTAGAACAAAATGAAGAGACACTTGATAGATTGTGGGCTAGATTGAAAAGAAAGGGTGATGGGAAATGTTATTTTCCTTGCAATAATTGCAAGGGCTTAAAACGAGAGCGACTTTTAATCACAGGTGAGAAACATTGCGGCATGGTCCGTTGAAGGGGCATGATTATCGACCATTGGTAAGTTGTTCATTATGTGTTTATATTGATTGAATTTTTAAATTTTTATATCATTTTGACATTTTATATATATATATATAATCACTTGATCATGATCATGGTTTATTTGTGTCAATCACTATTATAAAGGTTGGACGCCCTAGGGAAGATGATATGGATTATCACGGCCCGGAGAATGTGGTTTTGCAAACGGACGAACATGGAGCTGTGAATATCAAAGATGAAGTTAATGATCCTATAGAAGAAGATGATTATGCGCCAGAAAACACAGTTGAAGATGATGGTACGAATACATTGATCCATGACACATTTAGTGGCAGAGCTGATCATGATGATCAAGATGACTTTGATGATGTTCATGATTTTACTGTACTTGAGAAGGAATACGAGCCCCTTTATGAAGGCTCTAAAATAACTCTTCTCTCTCTTGTATTGTTGTTGTTGAACTTGAAGGTTATGAATGGTTTATCAAACATAGCAATCTCACAGATGTTAAGGTATGTCATATATGTCATCTTTTTTCATCTATTTTAATTGTTGTTGGTTCATCACTAGTAAATAAAGGATGAAATATGTATCATTAATATTCTTTATATGAACAAATTATTTTTTGTTGTAGATTGATTGGTAAATTTTTGTTACCACCATCAAATATTTTACCTCGCTCATACCGAGATTTATGTGCCATTATGAAATATATTAGAATGGAGTATCAAGCAATAGATGGATGTCCCAATGATCATATTATATATCATAAACAACAGGAATTTGCAATAGAATGCCTAGAATGTCATATCAGTAGATATCAAATAGATCAACTAACAAAAAAGGTGTCTCGCAAGGTTCTTCGTTATATTCCCATTATTCCACGTATGCAACGATTATTTAGGTGCGAAAGCTTAGCGCAATTTATGGATTACCATGCATGGAATAGAAGTGGAGATGACATTCTTCGAATTCCTGCGGATGGTTCTGCATTTAGGGACATAGAGGAAAAATGGCCACACTTTAAAGAAGAACGTTGTAATCTTAGGCTTTCATTGGGAGTAGACGGTGTCAATCCATTTGGAGAGCTGCAATCTATTTACTCAGTGTGGCATGTTTTTGTTATCAACAATAACATTCCTCCATGGATGTCAATAAAGAGGGAGCACATAATGTTGTCAATGATTGTTCTAGGTATTTGTTTACATCAATTTTTCTTTAACGTAGTAGCATCTCATTTGTCTTATTTGTTGCATAATGACGTTTATTTTTCATTCAATAGTCATGTACATTAATTTATATATATTGTAGTAAAATGGTTATAATAATTATGTAATGTTTATGTTGATTCAACTAGGTAAGTACCAAGTTAAAAATATGAATGTATATATCCCTTTCTATCGTGAGTTACTAAAGTTATGGAATGGCGTCACTATGTATGGCATCTCTAGACCAATAGGACAAAGAACAATTTCAATTCCATGCAATGCTTGTATGGACAATTCATGATGCCTAAGAGCTAACACATTTTTTTGTGGTATGTTATAACGTTTGTTGCACTTTAACAATATTTAATTTGATGAAGTAGATATCATGCATATTTTAAAATAATCTATTCATTATATATAATGAAAAATTGACATATTTAATCCAATTATATATATCATCTGCGGTCTTCAAACAAAGGGAAAATTTGCATGTCCAATTTGTGGTCCAAAGATGAAATCTCATCGTTCAACAAGTTTAGGAAAGTAGGTGTTTGATGAGTATAGGCACTTCCTCCATAGAAATCATAAGTATCGAACTACTGAAAAGCATATTTTCAATGGGAAAGAGGAGACTACATCAAAACCACGAAGAATGTCACCTCGCTTGTGGAAGTTGGAATATAATATAATTGATCGTCAAGGTTATACATCGGATCAAATTTTTTATCTATCATATATGATATGTTTTGAATTTATATTTTTATATTGTGTTGTGTTTACTCATGTTGTAATTGACAATGATTGTCGTTGTTAATTTGTTTAACTTATATGCTTCATGAAGGTCGTCAAGGCATTAATGAGTCGGCTTCCATAGGGACTGAAAAGTTATCCCAGACAATTTAGTAGGTTTCCCTACTATGAGTAGCTACAAATTGTGCATTTGTTTGATACAATGCATATAGAAAGAATATAATAGAAATGTTATGGAAAATATTGGATGGAAGTCATAACAAGGAAAAAATTGTCAAAATTTGTAGTGACATTCAAGAAGCCAATCATGCAATGAAAAGTGTCATTCAATTAAATAGCGATGGAGACCAAATTAATATAAGTGCCCTTCCTTGGTTATTAACAGAGCAACAAAGAAATGCTATAAAAGAAGTTATACAAAAAATTTGATTTCCCATAGGATTTGCTGTGAACATAAACAATATAATAACAAAGAAAGGTGAATCTGGGTCAGGGATGAAAACACATGATTGGCATACCTTCATTAAGGTAATTATTCTGGTATATTATATACACTTGTATAATGCATGTACTTTTCAGTGTATTGTGTTTACTACTTTTGGAAAAAATAATGAAAAGATCATTTTATAATTGTTGTTATACGTTCTACCTCTATCTCTCCCAGACAACTTTGACAACAATGTCAAAGAAAGTTATATATGATCTTGAAAAATACATAGGGTAAGTAGTGAGATTTGTTCAATTCGTTGTATACATCTTATAATTTCCATTTGTTTTACTTGTTATGTAATATATTGTATATTTTTATTAAATCTCATTAATATATTTGCGCCTTGAATCACTTGTAGATGGTTGTCATCTAAAGAAATCCATAAAGAAGATATAAATTATTGGAAGAGAAAAATTCCTCGTCTAATGTGTGAAATGCAAAAATGTCTACCTTCAACATTTTTCAATGCACAAGAACACTACCTTATACACCAAGTTAAGGAGATTGAATTGTGTGGACCTGTACACACAAGGTCAATGTGGATGGTTGAGAGGCACTTGAAATTTTTGAAGGATTTGGTTAGAAAAATAGCACATCCTGAGGGTTCTATGGTGGAGGGATATATGGTATACCATACCATGGTGTACATTAGTGAATATCTTCCTAAGTTTATAGCAAAGATCCATGTAGATTGCATTTGAGATTCCAACTCCATTAACAAATTCGAAGGGGAGTACCTGTTGGGGAAAGGTAGATTGAGGAAAGTGAAGTAATTATAAGATGGTCATGGAGATTAATTGAAATATATTTTACATATGGTTTTTATGTATATTGTACTTATTTAATTTTTAATCTTTAATATACATAAATTATAAATTAAGGTCGTATATTGTGGTATTTAACTAATTATATGTCGTTTGTGAATTTTAATTTTTTTTGGTACAATTGGTCGAGAGTGGGATGGACTACATTTGTACGTCACCAACAATCTTGATTGGATGATGGTATGGATTAAACGATGTCAACAATCTAGTTGTGCATTAACATGGGAAGGTGTGGCTTCATTGGTTAAAGAAGCTCATCGTAATGGAGATTCCAATGTTACACAAAGGGAAATTGATTTAGCATATGGTTTAAGAGATAAACAGGTACGTATAAATATATTAATCACCCATATTATTTAATTATTTTCAAATTTATATTGATGTATATGTATCTTGAGATTGTTTTCTTTGCATACATTCGGCCAAGAATAAATATGTTTATCAACTAACGATATTGCAATAATTTTTACATGTTTGACATATTGCAGGTGAAACACCACAAGGCTATGTGGTGCAATGGTCATAAATTTCAAATCAAATGTTGGATGACATGAAGAAAACTTGTGATTTTGGTATAACTGTAGTCTTTCAGGTGACTAATGTTTCATCTAGAAGCGACATACATCCAGAAGTCTCAGAAAATCGATACTATAGGATTTTGGATGATATAATTGAGTGTGACTTTAAGTCCTTCAAATTAATGTTGTTAAGTCATCCTATGAGTACAGAGCTACGATTGAATAGAAAATGATCTACGAAGAACTATTAATGAACATGATAATGGATTTACCATGGTTATACAAAGGTTGTCCGGCTATTTGAAGGCCTGATAGAGCCCTATGTTCTTCCAAGCCAATGTGAGCAGGTATTTTACTCAGAGGTTCCAGGTAAACCGGGTTGGTCATTTGTTGTTAGACATAATCCAAGAGGAAGGCCGGTAAAGTATAATGTGGTGGAAGAAGAAGATACTGAAGAACTAGAAGATGATGTAGATGATGATCAGGATCAATGGTTAGTTAATGATGTCCCCGACGAAGATGTCAAAGAGGTGGAACTATATCATGATGATGTATGAGTTAATGTTCATGAAGATGATATCCGTGTGGATGATGACATTATCGAAATTGATATCGATGACGATGATGATGATATGACCAATCCTTACAATGTCGAATGTGGATTGTATGATACAGACAAAGAGTTGGATGAAGAAGAAGATCAATGACATTGAAATGTATAAGTTATGCGATTATATTATCTATTTGATATTAATTTCTTGATAGAATTATATTTGACTTATGTGGTTACATAATTTAATTCATGATGTTTTTAATTTTTATGCCAATACATAATTAATTTAATGATGTATTTTTTAATGTTTGAAAGGTCAAAAAATTAAAACATTTCAATAGTGATGTTAACAGCCTTGAAATTAGTGTGTTTTATGTTTCATGTGATCATAAAAGATTAAAAAGTCAGTTGTAGAGGTGGTTGTTCAGTGGTTGACATGTATGTTGGTTCTTTTTACAATGTAACCAGGTTTGTCTTTTAATCTACCTATGGAATTTCTAGTTCCAATCGAAGGCAGCTCGAAAGACCTGGACCAACTGATGAGGACTTTAAAAGCCTCCTACACTTTGGGCTCTACAAGACCTGGGATGGTGATCCCTTAATGTGTTTACAACCTCTGCACCATTATTATAAACAACATTAACAATACATGATCTCACTTAATAGCTCAACACGATAAGATAATATCAACTAGAATTACAAACGTATAGACAATATCAACTATCTGGAGCGTGAGATAACTAAACACAATCCATTGTATAAGATAGTCAATGATTTGCAATTTGTAGCAAGCTCTAGGCAAAGACAAACAAATACTGAACTACATGAATAATTACAACTTAGACCAGTGCCATATATCCATTGCAGGAGTCAAATTCATAAGCATCTAGAGGCTTATAACAGATTTAATACATCACATATAAGATCCCTGGAAATATTGCATTACAATTTCATCAGTATGTATTCTAACCCAGGACTACTTATGAAATCCTTATACATCACATATCTACCTACAATCCCATTCAAGCATTTTAATTAATTCCTTGAATTAAAGCTAAAATAGAATCATACACACCACAACAGTGAGATGAATGAAACAACCCTTAGTTATTTTATTCAAAGTTTAGATATGTGCATACAATGGAGAGACATGAGCTCAAATTTTTCATTTCAATTCAAATGCTAGTACTGCTATGCAACATTAAATCCTCATAAACGCAAAACCTATCACAGAATGACTCAGAATCCTAAATTGCATTTCTCTTTAGAAACATATGACTTTACAATCTGCTCTGCGACTTCACCTAGACTTGATCAAAATTCTCTAACTTGCCAACCTCATAATTCTGGCCTTGAAATCCTTCTTATAGAAAATGAAGGAGCAAACAAGCATCGGGCTAGAAATTACACACGTCACCAGCCAATTCGGACACCTCATGATATTCCAAAAATCGTTACAACAACAATCATCCTGGAGCATATTCTCGTTCATCATGTCGGTGGAGGAAGGTTGATGCAATAACAAAAAACCACGCAAAACCCATGCCAAGAAAGTCATCCATATAAAACTGGAAACGTTGTAACCGCAACATCTGATTTTCCACCTATCGGTAGCCCACTTTTTTTACTCACCATCATTCAAATACTTAGCCACCCACCTCTGGTATTCTTCGTCAGTTGGCCAGTTAAAATTAATCACCTCATTTACCTTTGTACTATAAGGAAATAAGGAATATACTTTACCGCTACCTGATTAGCATCTCTTTCAAAAGATTCCAAAAATGAGCTGGTACCAATAATCTTATCTATACAATTTACCAACAAATCATAATCTGAGTCATCACAAATTATTTTAATTTGATTATTGATGACTTTACTTGCTTGATCCTGCCATTGTTAGAGTGTTTTGATTTCCCCCTGCTCATCAGTTATATTAGGTAATAGTGTGTTACCCCAATCATTGAGTTCTTTACCAATTCCCTAATCTTCCTACTTAGATCATCTGGTAAGGTCTGAAAACCTTGCAATGATTTAACTAATATATAAGTAGACTTCAATGATTGGGGCCTGTTATTTACATCAAACCTTGAGGCTTTATTCATAACATCTAGATCATTTTCCCTAGAGATCCAATTTTGAATTATTGGAATCACTATCCCCTGATCCCTATCAATATTCTTTATTGCTTCAAATAGCAAAGAATACAAATAATGTATAGAAGGAAGTTTATTATCCACCTTTTCATTTAAATGCTCTAAAATAGTAGTAACAATTTCTTTTTCTTTTGAAAGAAAACCCTCCTCTTTTACCCTTAGTGATGTCTGTAATTGATCAATTTTTTGCATGAGCTGCCTCTTTGTTGGATTAACAGAGCACTTTGTTTCTTCATCAACTTGTTCTAGAGGAGGGGTAAGAGCAGGATTTTGAATGGGAGACCCTGGCATAGAAACATTTGGAGAAGCAAGAGGCATTGACCCTGCTGTGGGAGGTGATGTGCTGGTTCCTGGAGCATTGGATGTTTCCCCAGTATGTCTATACTTGAACCTTTCTACTTCATTTTTCAGCTCAACATTCCTCTGTTGCATTTTACTATATTCTTCAATTAAAATGTTATACTTCTCCATTAGGCTTTCTTTCAGCTTCCTCCCTTTCAGCAGTCTTTTGGGCCAACTTGGCCACATTCACAGTTAAACTAGTGGCTTCGGTTGTTGTAGTCTCTGAAGCCCTCTTTATTATTAATCATCCTTTGAAATTTGGATTAATATCAGCAATGTCTGGCTTTCTTCCTTGTGGAGCCAATGCCCAAATTTTTAAGGTCTCATATTCTTCACTGAAGGCATAGTTTTGTAATGTTGCTTTAACTTCTTTCTTGGACTTTATAATGGCATTGAAAGCCACTGTCTACGAGTGTCCCACATAAGCACCAAAACACCTTGGATTCACTAGTTGTCTTCCTTCTTCAGGAGTGATGTTTTTGAACTCTTCTATTAGTTCAACTTTCACTTCTTCATCATTCTCCTAATCTGACCGGTCAGGCATTAGTTCTCTTCTCTCTTTGCATTTCTTTTGATATTCCTCAAATTTCATCCTCCATGCCACTGCAAGAATACACTTAGCTCCTTACAAATGAATTATTATCTAAGAACTCCTTTGCAAGCCTCCATTCTGTGATCCTGCACAATTTCTACCCCTTCATGGTCCGTAAATCGATAGAACCAATTCAAATTTAACCTAGAGGGATCATTACACCAACCTACATGTCTTGACCAAGAACAATAATTTCATCTCAGGAGATCCTCAGTAGGTGGGATCGTACTTTTCACTCTTAGGGCTGGCTTAGGTGGTGGTGGACAGCCCATTTCCAGTGAAGATTTTAATTCAACATCTTTGATAGCCCCGTGTACTTTGAATTTTGGGACTGGCTGAAGGTTTTCATTATTTTCTTCCTTTTCTGCCTACTTCTTCCTCATCACTGCCAATATCCCTTTTCCTCCTATAGATGGGCCGCCTTTATGTAGGCTGACATACTAGCCTTGTTTCAATTGACATATCACTTTGTCCTTGCATATCCAGACTTAGCCTTAAATTTATCTTTTTGGTTGTCAAGGTGTCCATTATCTCCTTGAAATTCTTCATTAAAAAGTCAATTCTCTTCTGGTATGGAGTGAATTCCATCAATGGATCATACGTCGGATCCATTTCATGCACAATATCCAGTAGCTTACTATAAGCCATCCACTTTTCCTGTTCAATTCCTATCTATTTAAATCTCACCCATTTCTCGATCAGTCCTCGCTAGAAATTGAACTCATGTGCAAATTTGCCACCTTTTATTCTTTGTCTGAAAAGAGCAAAGAAACTTTCAAGATCATGTTGTCGCCTTGGACCAAATCTCATATAGAAATCAACAAAGAATTTGTCAAAATGTGTCCAACCTCCCTTTAAAAATGTAAAGTCGGACACTACTGTATAATCAGGCAATAATGTTCCCTTCCCATTTCCAGTTAGGTTATCTTCATGAATACACCCCATCCCATGTTACAATTCTATAAACCCTTAGTCTTATGGCACATTGTATATGAGTCTCCAAAACTATATATTATCGATAGTGCCGACCGGATATGGGATAATGTCACCCCAGTTATGTAAAACCCTCCATTCTAGTTTCCTCTCCTTCGGCCTAAGAAAATCATGCACTTCCTCAAGGATCCTAGGTATATTTACCATCAATCTAGCCCTCAATCTTGTAGCAAAACAATTATCAAATTGCACATAACTGGTGCTTTCCTTATTATAGGACAAATCTGCAGCCTATATCTGTACTGGCAATCTTTCTCCATTAACTAATTGTCTTAAGTTCATATTCTCAGCAAAGAAATCAACATTCCTAAACAAGAACATATGTATCAACATGGAATACCAAAATAATTGAGTACCAGTATCACCATTCTGCAGCTTCGATACTTCATCTATCCTCTTCCACCAAAAAGCAGCCTATATGCCATGAGAAGTTAGGGTGTTGTATTTGCACCCCCATGAACACATGTATGCAATCGGTATTACTACACCGTGGTTGGAAACCCAAAATCGGGACATAGTGAATAGCAATGCAGGCTTTCCAAAACAATTCAATCAAGGGTTCCTAGTCACTAGGGTCGATGTGAAATTGTGAACCCCCGGCCTTTGAACCGGGGACATGAGGTGGGAAGTGCAGCTTAACCCTAAAAAGAGATTTCAATTTTGTATACCCCGCTTCATTTCTTTCAAGATTACAGTGTCTCAAGCCATCACTTGGCTCACTAAATCAAAAAGTTTACCTGATAACACCCTCTATTAATTTCTCAACAGAACCCTCCATCATTATCTCTCGACAATTGCATAGGGTCATCTTTTGGCCAATTTAAGTAAGTCCACCCTGTGTCACATTTGAACAACCAACTTTCCCCATGTCAGACATCCATCTATTTGAAAAAAGGATGAGGCAAATTCCTCTATCCATACCATAACTGAACATTTCTAAGCCTCGTGGAGTGGAACCCTAGCATCAACAATGTTGGAATTATTACACACCAACCCCTCCCCTAGGATTTTCCCTCGTGATCAACAATTCAAACCTCTTCTCTCATTTGTTGATAATGGAAATTGATCTAGGAAATCATCGCATAAGTTTCTTTTCAAAGCACCAATGTACGAGTGTTGCTTGCCATTTGCATTTTAGACAAACTAGTATTCTCCTCACTACAATGTTACACTTCAAGCGGCTATGACTACAAGTAGATAGGAAATTACAGAGTAAAAATACCGCAATTCCTCACAATTTATGATTAAACAATAGCCCTAACAAAAGATTTTAATGAACTCAGTGACAAGCATAGAAAACCCCCCCCTTCCCAAATTTAGGTGCAGAATGACTGGGAAACAAAGAAAATTAACTCATGGCTTTTTTCGCACAAACTCCAATTTCTAGCTGCAGCTGCTCACAATTTCACCTTTGGCTTTGAAACTATTTTCACGAAATACTTGGATGCTTTTTGATACAAATGAGATGAGTAAATTGATTTTATGTCGATCAAATCCTGCCAGTAGATGTCTCATCCACCATTAAAGCCCACTCGCGGGCTGCACGAAGAGCCCCAACCATAATTTGATACATATTTAAATTTGAGTCGTTGATCCTTCAGTTTGATCAAATCATCGACAACCATCTTCAAAACAGGCTGACATAATCGCCAACATGGCAATAAAGGGGCCCACTATGTCATACGCCACGAAGGAATGCCACATGGAGGTTGCCTACGATATCACAATCCTTTGATTTACCATCGTGAGATGGCGGGCACTGTCAATCTTTTTACCATAAATCCCGCTCCTTCAAAAATAGTCATCCTTTCCTTTAACTGTCGAGCAGTTTTTCCCTTAAAATCATAACATCTGCGTTGAAATAAAACACGTGCATCTTACAAGTGCATTAGTAATCCACCTTGTAATACATTTAAAACCGGCGAACACTTTCTTCACTCCTTAGGCTTCATTAGATGAGACACGTGGTAGGCACCCGCGACATCATGATCCCAAAATTCCTAATCGTGGGATGGCAGGCACCATCAATCTTGAAGAGACAACTCATCAATGGTCACACAAATTTCATCCTTTAGGAAGGGCACGTGGCACCCGCCCGTGATATCGCGATCCCTGTAATCCCTGATCGCGGGATAGCGGGTGTCATTGATCTCGTTCCTTTAACACAATTGTCAGCCATGTCGTTAACCATCAAGCAACTTTTCTAGCGAGATTATAACATATCTGTCGATTTAGAACATGTGCATCTTCAAAACACTTTAGTAATCCGCCCCTTAATACATTTAAAGCTGGCTAGTGTTTCCTTTACTCTTTAGGCTTCATTGGATGAGACACGTGGCACTCACCCGTGATTTCACAATCAACCCAAGCACCATAATAGGATGGCGGGGAACGACTCAGATCAAATGGTAGTTGGTCAGCGATAACTCAAATTTGATCCCCCAGATAGGACACGTGGCGCCCGCCCATGATTTCGTGATCCTTCAATTCTCGATCATGGATACACCACGATATCTGCAGGAAATAGATCAACGACAACACTAAATCAACCCTTGCAAAATAAAACATTCATTAAAAGGAGAAGTAAGCATTACTATGTGGACGACAAATAAAAAAATTATATTTATAGAAGAAAAATAAAATAAATTTACAATTTGTTTTATAATTTCACTTTAACTTTAAATGTATGTTCACTCATTAAGTTGTATTTTTTTTACAATCACATTTTTATTTTAGATGTTTGTTTATAAAATATAAAGATGCATTAAAAATATATTAGAAATATTTTCTTTATATTATATAGCATTCATAACATTAAATTAACATAGAATAATTTCACAATATCACTTAACCAATCAAGAAAAATTAATCATTACTATGCAACATTATTCACACATCAAACTAACAAACAAACATTGAAAACAATTTTTTTTTTTTTTTTTATATTATAACATTCATAACTTAAACCTTTTATACACAATATCAAATTAATTATAAAAACACATAAAATTATTTATATGCAACTTAAATTTTTAACAATTTAATAAAAATATAATTTAATATAATTAAGAAAAAAAATTAAATAAGAATTATAGGATAAATTTTATGAAATATTGATTTACTTATCAAGAAAAAAACAATGATAAATTTATTTATTATAGATAAATTTACTTACCAATCCATTTTAACCAACAAGAAAAATTAATCATTAGTGATTGCAACATTATTGGCACATCTTTAAACTCGACAAATAAACACAAAACACATTTATTTTTTATATTATAACATTCATAATCGAAACCTTTTTTATACAATAAATGTCAAGTTAACTATAAATCGCATAGAGCTCTAGATTTATCTCTCATATATATCAACATCATAGTAAATTTGAAAATATTTTAAATTATATAATTTCAAAAAAAAAAATTGAATGAATTTATAGAAGATTATTTTATTAAAGGATAGAATCTAATCCCAATACTAACATTAATTATAAGTCTAACCATAACCCCAACCCTAAAACTAACACTACTATCCCAAAACCAACTCTAATTTATATCCAACCCTAAACATAACTATGATTCTAAAACTAACATATTAATGAAACCCTAATTGAACCATAACCCTAACTCCTAATACTAACCCTGTTCTAATTGAACTCCCTAACACTAACCCCAAGCTCTATCATAGAACCTTGATCTACTCCCCAACCTAAATCCCTAATCCTAATTGAATCCCCATACCTAATTTTAATTAAAGTCTAACCCTATTTAAACCTTAAACTTAATTGAACTCATGTTTATGGTTAGGGTTCAATTATGGTTATGATTAGGGTCAAAATTCAAATAAGATTATGGTTGGAGTTTAATTAAGGCTGCTATTCACTTAGGTTAAGGTCCAATTAGTATTCAATCTAGTTAGGACTAATTAGGCTATAATTCAATAAGGGTTTAACTAAGGTCAGGGTTAAGGTTAGTCTTAAATTAGGGCTAGGATTGGAGTTAGGGTTCAATTAAGGTAAGGGTTATTGTCTATTTTAGGGTTAGGGTTCAATTAGAGTTCTCTATGGTTTTGATACAATTAGGGTTAGGTTTTAACAATACCTAGGGTTACGATTACAGTTCAATTAGTGTTAGAGTTAGGGTTATAATATGAGTTCAATCAGGTTAGGGTCAAGGTTTAATTAGTGTTAGAGTTAGGTTTGCAATAATAAAATTTTCCATAATGATATGGAAAGGCATTCAATTGGATTCATATACAAATGCACAAATAAAAATTGGTAATTAAGAATTCTCTATAACTAAAGTTATAACAACAAATGCAATCCTTAGCTTAATCATTTGTTCTTTGTTAGGGTTGGGATAAGAATTTAACGGGGCCAACAGAGACTTAGGAAATAAACCCTGCAGAGGAAATAAAGTATTAAAATCAAAGTTGGGTTTTAATTTTAATCTGGTGACGTAAGCCTAAGCCATTAACTCCAGTGGTCATGTTGTCGATGGCTTAGCCAAAGCCTTTCATTAAATACTAATCGTGCAATGTGTAGGTTTTCCAGATTCGAAGATATGGGAGAAGATATCGATCGTACCCCACCAACGCGCAGACCTAAGGTGTCGCCCTGTTATTTGGCGCGAGGTTAGCAAAAGGCAGATGTGTGTCCTGTATGGAATGTGCCATTACCTCGCACAATAAATACAAGAGGAATTAACTACTAATAGTGTCCTTCTTGTAGCAGTTAGAGCGCTTTGTGGGCTGAGTCTAATCAAGTTTGAGTGCTTGTCTGAGAAGAGAAAATGAGTAAGTCAGTAAGGAGGTTTGTTCGTTTGAGCTCACAAAAGCTCGGTCCTACTATTCAGGAAGGTTCTTTGGTTGACAAGCCCAGGCTTGTGCCCACTAGATGCAGTAGAAGGTTGCAATTCCAGGACGTTGTTGCTCAACGGGTAGATGACAAAGGCAAGCAGTCGGTCATGTGCTATGGATGCCAACACTCACCCATTGACCTTATGAGCAACACTTCTGATGATGTAACCGAGACCGACTCAGACTTCTTTCGGTATTTAAGTCGCTTCAATCACGATCTGTCCTCTGATGAGGAAATGATATATGTGGGCACATCGGCTATTAAAACCCCAAGCAGACGAACTAGAACCATATTGGGCAAGGACAAGAAAGAAGAGGAGGCTGAGGGTCTACCATATTGGGCAACAACTAGAAGTGGGCGTGTATACCGGGGTTTGAGTGTTGGTAAGGGCAGGGTGGCAGGTAAATAAGAAGTTGTTGTGGTGTGCCTTCGTGGCAATTTGGTTGCCTGGTTTTTTTGCGTGGTCTAGCGACAAGGGGATTTTGATGACAATTTGTGTTCCCTATTCTTTTAGCTTTCCCTAGTTCGTGCGCCACTATGTTTTGCAGATTCAACGTATGGGAAGTTTTGAAATGAAATTCAAATGCAATGGAGATTTGTTCAAATGAGAATTTGTGGTGAAATTACATTTGAGCCTGAAGCTTGTTGCTCCCTTGTCATATAAAAGGGAATTCAAGGCTCATTTCTAGGGAGAGAACTGATGAAAGCTCTAGCTAGGTTTTGAGTTGAATATATGGGTAGAAAGATATATGTCCTCTGATGAGGAAGTGATATATGTGGTGCCATTGGCTATTAAAACCCCAAGCAGACGGAATAGAATAGATAGCTTGTTTTGAGTT
>VDFB02000017.1:113219431-113232011 GCA_007258455.2 Sequoia sempervirens | reverse complement strand
AATAATGTATAGAAGGAAGTTTATTATCCACCTTTTCATTTAAATGCTCTAAAATAGTAGTAACAATTTCTTTTTCTTTTGAAAGAAAACCCTCCTCTTTTACCCTTAGTGATGTCTGTAATTGATCAATTTTTTGCATGAGCTGCCTCTTTGTTGGATTAACAGAGCACTTTGTTTCTTCATCAACTTGTTCTAGAGGAGGGGTAAGAGCAGGATTTTGAATGGGAGACCCTGGCATAGAAACATTTGGAGAAGCAAGAGGCATTGACCCTGCTGTGGGAGGTGATGTGCTGGTTCCTGGAGCATTGGATGTTTCCCCAGTATGTCTATACTTGAACCTTTCTACTTCATTTTTCAGCTCAACATTCCTCTGTTGCATTTTACTATATTCTTCAATTAAAATGTTATACTTCTCCATTAGGCTTTCTTTCAGCTTCCTCCCTTTCAGCAGTCTTTTGGGCCAACTTGGCCACATTCACAGTTAAACTAGTGGCTTCGGTTGTTGTAGTCTCTGAAGCCCTCTTTATTATTAATCATCCTTTAAAATTTGGATTAATATCAACAATGTCTGGCTTTCTTCCTTGTGGAGCCAATGCCCAAATTTCCAAGGTCTCATATTCTTCACTAAAGGCAGAGTTTTGTAATGCTGCCTTAAATTCTTCTTCAGAATCCTGAAAATGATTCTTGGACTTTATAATGGCATTGAAAGCCACTACATCTACGATGTCCCATTAAGGAAAAATCAAAACACCAGCTTGATTCACTAGTTGTCTTCCTTCTTTAGGAGTGATGTTTTTGAACTCTTCCATTAGTTCAACTTTCACTTCTTCATCATTCTCCTAATCTAACCTGTCAGGCCTTAGTTCTCTTCTCTCCTTGCATTTATTTTGATATTCCTCAAATTTTATCCTCCATGCCAATTGCAAGAATACACGAGTCTTTACAAATGAATTGTCATCTAAGAACTCCTTGCAAGCCTCCATTCTTGCATCCTGCACACTCTTACCCTTCATATCCAAATCAGATAGAACCAATTCAACTAACCTAGGAGGGGACGACATACCAACCTACATGTCTTGATGGGTAACAATAATTTCATCACGTGAGGATCCTCGGTGGGTGATGGAGTTCTTTGCCTCTTAGGGCTTGGCTCAGTGGTGGTGATGGAAACAGCAGCTCTAGTGAAGATTTTAATTCAATGATTTTGAAATGTGAGGTACTGAATTTTGGGACTGGTCATGAAGGTGCCTTCATTATTACCTATTTCCCTTTTCCATGTCTACTTCTTCCTCATCACTAGTAGTATCCCTTTTCCTCCTAGATGGAGCGCTACGTAGGGTGACGTACCTTCTTGTTTCAATTGACATATCACTTTGTCCTTGCATATCGGACTTAGCCTTAAATTTATCTTTTTGGTTGTCAAGAGGTGTCCATTATCTCCTTGAAATTCTTCATTAAAATCAATTCTCTCTTGTGGTATGGAGTGAATTCCATCAATGGATCATACCTCAAATTCATTTCATGCACAATATCCAGTAGCTTACTATAAGCTATCCACTTTTCCTTGTTCAATTCCTATCTATTTAAATCAAATTCATTTCTGATCAGGTCCTCAGGGAAATTGAACTCATGTGCAAATTTTCCACCTTTTATTCTGTCTGAAAAGAGCAAAGAAACCTTCAGGATCATGTTGTCACCTTGGACCAAATATCAAATGGTAATCAACAAAGAATTTGTCAAAATGTGTCCAGCCTCCCTTTGAAAATGTAAAGTCAGACACTACTATACAATTAGGGAATAATATTCCCTTCCCCTTTCCAGTTAGGTTATCTTCATGAATACACCCCATCTGCCACATAACTTCTACAAACCCTAGTCTTGGTGGCACATTGTATGGCAGTATGTGAGGGGTTCCTTGAAATCCATATATTATCAGGATAGTGCTGACTGGATATGGGATAATGCCACCCCAGTTATGTAAAACCCTTAATTCTGGTTTCCTCTCCTTCAACGTAAGGAAATCATGCACTTCCTCAGGGATCCTAGGTACATTTACCATCAATCTAGCCCTCAATCTTGTAGCAAAACAATAATCAAATTGCACATAATTGGTGCTTTCCTTATTACAGGACAAATCTACAGCCCATATCTATACTGGCAATCTTTCTCCATTAACTAATTGTCTTAAGTTCATCTTCTCAACAAAGAAATCAGTATTCCTAAACAAGAACATATGCATCAACATGGAATACCAAAAGAATTGAGTACCAGTATCACCATTCTGGAGCTTTGACAGTCCTTCATCTATCCTCTCCACCAAAAAAGAATCAAAGTCATATGTTACAGAGAAGTTAGGGTGTTGTATTTGCACCCCCATGAACATGTATGCAATCGGTATTACTGCACCAGGGTTGAAACCCAAAATCTGACATAGTGAATAGAAAGTAGCCCGAGGAAGAGCTCCCAAAACAATTCAATCACGAAGGGTTTAGTCGCTAGAATTTTGATGTGAAATTAATGAACCCCCTACCTTAACGGATAGAGATTAGAGGCGGCTTAAACCCTAAAAAGATATTTTAGTTTTGTATACTCCTGCTTCATTTCCTCAAAATTAATAGGAACCATGTCATCACTCAGCTCACTCAAATCAAAAGTTTGTTGGATAACATCTCTGTTAATTTCTAATAGAACCCCTCCATCATTATCTCTGATTACCCATGTGATAGGGTCATATCTTTTGGCCACTGCTCTAAGTAAGTCCACATCAGGGAACACATTTGGAACAACCAGCTTTCTCATGTCGTACATCCATCTATTTGAAAAAGGATGAGGAAAATTCCTCTATCCATACCATAATTTGAACATTTCTAAGCTTTTTGTGAGATTAGGACCCTGTGACAGTATTGGAATTATTACACACAACCCTCCCTACAGGATTTTCCCTGCATCAACGCAAACCTTTCCTTCTCTCTCATTTTGTTGATAATGGGAAATTGATCCTAGGAAATCATCGTACAAGTTTCTTTTCAAATACTCAATGTGGCCAGTGTTGCTTAGTTTGGCATTTTGAACAAACTGGACCTCACTTCTATTGTACGCTTTAAAGTGGCTATGACTAAGCAGAGATAGGAAATTACAGAGTAAAAATACCGCAATTCCTCACAATTTATGATTAAACAATAGCCCTAACAAAAGATTTTAATGAACTCAGTGACAAGCATAGAAAACCCCCCCCTTCCCAAATTTAGGTGCAGAATGACTGGGAAACAAAGAAAATTAACTCATGGCTTTTTTCGCACAAACTCCAATTTCTAGCTGCAGCTGCTCACAATTTCACCTTTGGCTTTGAAACTATTTTCACGAAATACTTGGATGCTTTTTGATACAAATGAGATGAGTAAATTGATTTTATGTCGATCAAATCCTGCCAGTAGATGTCTCATCCACCATTAAAGCCCACTCGCGGGCTGCACGAAGAGCCCCAACCATAATTTGATACATATTTAAATTTGAGTCGTTGATCCTTCAGTTTGATCAAATCATCGACAACCATCTTCAAAACAGGCTGACATAATCGCCAACATGGCAATAAAGGGGCCCACTATGTCATACGCCACGAAGGAATGCCACATGGAGGTTGCCTACGATATCACAATCCTTTGATTTACCATCGTGAGATGGCGGGCACTGTCAATCTTTTTACCATAAATCCCGCTCCTTCAAAAATAGTCATCCTTTCCTTTAACTGTCGAGCAGTTTTTCCCTTAAAATCATAACATCTGCGTTGAAATAAAACACGTGCATCTTACAAGTGCATTAGTAATCCACCTTGTAATACATTTAAAACCGGCGAACACTTTCTTCACTCCTTAGGCTTCATTGGATGAGACACGTGGTAGGCACCCGCGACATCGCGATCCCAAAATTCCTAATCGTGGGATGGAAGGCACCATCAATCTTGAAGAGACAACTCATCAATGGTCACACAAATTTCATCCTTTAGGAAGGGCACGTGGCACCCGCCCGTGATATCGCGATCCCTGTAATCCCTGATCGCGGGATAGCGGGCGTCATTGATCTCGTTCCTTTAACACAATTGTCAGCCATGTCGTTAACCATCAAGCAACTTTTCTAGCGAGATTATAACATATCTGTTGATTTAGAACATGTGCATCTTGAGAACACTTTAGTAATCCGCCCCTTAATACATTTAAAGCTGGCTAGTGTTTCCTTTACTCTTTAGGCTTCATTGGATGAGACACGTGGCACTCACCCGTGATTTCGCAATCAACCCAAGCACCATAACAGGATGGCGGGGAACGACTCAGATCAAATGGTAGTTGGTCAGCGATAACTCAAATTTGATCCCCCAGATAGGACACGTGGCGCCCGCCTGTAATTTCGTGATCCTTCAATTCTTGATCATGGGATGGCGGGCACCGTTGATATCTGCAGGAAATAGATCAACGACAGCACTAAATCAACCCTTGCAAAATAAAACATTCATTAAAAGGAGAAGTGGGCATTACTAGTCGGACGACAAATAAAAAAATTATATTTATAGAAGAAAAATAAAATAAATTTACAATTTGTTTTATAATTTCACTTTTAACTTTAAATGTATGTTCACTCATTAAGTTGTATTTTTTTTACAATCACATTTTTATTTTAGATGTTTGTTTATAAAAGGCCATAAAGATTCATTAAAATATATTAGAAATATTTTTTTCTTTATATTATGGCATTCCATAACATTAAATTAACATAGAATAATTTCACAATATCTATGGCAATCAAGAAAATTAATCATTACTGATTGCAACATTATTGACAACATTATTGACAGATCTTTTAAACTACCAAATAAACATTGAAAACAAATTTATTTTTTATAGTATAACATTTATAACTTAAACCTTTTTATACACAATGTCAAGTTAATTATAAAAACACATAAAGGTATTTATAAGAAGCGGCTTAAATTTTTTAACAATTTAATAAAATATAATTTAATATGATTGAAAAATTAAATAAAGGTACATAGATAAATTTATGAAATATTGATTTACTTATCAAGAAAAATCAATGATAAATTTACTTATTATAGATAAATTTACTTACCAATCTATTTTAACTAGCGAGAAAAATTAATCATTAGTGATTCTTTAGCATTATTGGCACATCTTTAAGCCCGACAAATAAACATTTGTACATTTGTTTTTTATATTATAACATTCATAACTTAAACCTTTTTATACACAATGTCAAGTTAACTATAAATTGTATAGAGTTTAGATTTTCTATATCTCTCATATATCAACATAGGTAAATTTGAAAATATTTTAAATTATATAATTTCAAAAAAAAAATTGAATGAATTTATAGAAGATTATTTTTATTAAAGTGATAGAATCTAATCCCAATACTAACATTAATTATAAGTCTAACCATAACCCCAACCCTAAAACTAACACTAATTAACTTCAAACCTAGCTCTAATTTTATATCCAACCCTAAACATAACTATGATTCTAAAACTAACATTAATGAAACCCTAATTGAACCATAACCCTAACCCTAATACTAACCCTTGCCCCAATTGAACCCTAACACTAACCCCAAGCTCTATCATAGAACCTTAATCTTTACCCCAACCCCAACCCTAATCCTAATAGAATCCTATACCTAATTTTAATTAAAGTCTAACCCTATTTAAACCTTAAACTTAATTGAACTCATGTTTAGGGTTAGGGTTCAATTAAGGTTAGGGTTGAATTATGGTTATGATTGGTCAAAATTCAAATAGGATTATGGTTGGAGTTTAATTAAGGTTGCTATTCACTTAGGGTTAAGGTTCAATTAGTATTCAATTTGGGTTAGGGATCAATTAGGGTTATAATTCAATAAGGGTTTAACTAAGGTCAGGGTTAAGGTTAGTCTTAAATTAGGGCTAGGATTGGAGTTAGGGTTCAATTAAGGTAAGGGTTATTGTCTATTTTAGGGTTAGGGTTCAATTAGAGTTCTCTATGGTTTTGATACAATTAGGGTTAGGTTTTAACAATACCTAGGGTTACGATTACAGTTCAATTAGTGTTAGAGTTAGGGTTATAATATGAGTTCAATCAGGTTAGGGTCAAGGTTTAATTAGTGTTAGAGTTAGGTTTGCAATAATAAAATTTTCCATAATGATATGGAAAGGCATTCAATTGGATTCATATACAAATGCACAAATAAAAATTGGTAATTAAGAATTCTCTATAACTAAAGTTATAACAACAAATGCAATCCTTAGCTTAATCATTTGTTCTTTGTTAGGGTTGGGATAAGAATTTAACGGGGCCAACAGAGACTTAGGAAATAAACCCTGCAGAGGAAATAAAGTATTAAAATCAAAGTTGGGTTTTAATTTTAATCTGGTGACGTAAGCCTAAGCCATTAACTCCAGTGGTCATGTTGTCGATGGCTTAGCCAAAGCCTTTCATTAAATACTAATCGTGCAATGTGTAGGTTTTCCAGATTCGAAGATATGGGAGAAGATATCGATCGTACCCCACCAACGCGCAGACCTAAGGTGTCGCCCTGTTATTTGGCGCGAGGTTAGCAAAAGGCAGATGTGTGTCCTGTATGGAATGTGCCATTACCTCGCACAATAAATACAAGAGGAATTAACTACTAATAGTGTCCTTCTTGTAGCAGTTAGAGCGCTTTGTGGGCTGAGTCTAATCAAGTTTGAGTGCTTGTCTGAGAAGAGAAAATGAGTAAGTCAGTAAGGAGGTTTGTTCGTTTGAGCTCACAAAAGCTCGGTCCTACTATTCAGGAAGGTTCTTTGGTTGACAAGCCCAGGCTTGTGCCCACTAGATGCAGTAGAAGGTTGCAATTCCAGGACGTTGTTGCTCAACGGGTAGATGACAAAGGCAAGCAGTCGGTCATGTGCTATGGATTCCAACACTCACCCATTGACCTTATGAGCAACACTTCTGATGATGTAACCGAGACCGACTCAGACTTCTTTCGGTATTTAAGTCGCTTCAATCACGATCTGTCCTCTGATGAGGAAATGATATATGTGGGCACATCGGCTATTAAAACCCCAAGCAGACGAACTAGAACCATATTGGGCAAGGACAAGAAAGAAGAGGAGGCTGAGGGTCTACCATATTGGGCAACAACTAGAAGTGGGCGTGTATACCGGGGTTTGAGTGTTGGTAAGGGCAGGGTGGCAGGTAAATAAGAAGTTGTTGTGGTGTGCCTTCGTGGCAATTTGGTTGCCTGGTTTTTTTGCGTGGTCTAGCGACAAGGGGATTTTGATGACAATTTGTGTTCCCTATTCTTTTAGCTTTCCCTAGTTCGTGCGCCACTATGTTTCAAGTTCAACATGTGGGAAGTTTGAAATGAAAGTCAAATGCAATGGAGATTTTGTTCAAATGAAAATTTGTGTGAAATTACATTTGGGCACGAAGCTTGTTGCTCCTTGTCATATAAAGAGGGAATTCAAGGCTCATTTCTAGGGAAGCTGATGAAAGCTCTAGCTAGGTTTGAGTTGAATATGGGTAGAAAGATATATGTCCTCATTGAGAGTGATATATGTGGTGCCATTGGCTAATATTATTAAAACCAAGCGAATGAGGAATAGAATAGATAGCTTGTTTTGAGTTTTGGATGAATATATGCAAATTATCTTAAATTGTATGCAAATATGACTTATAAGCATGAATAAACGTATAATTCTAATATATTTTCTCTCCTTATGTGGATTTAAGTGAATTTTGAATGAAATGTTAATTAAGAAGTTGTCATTCTTCTTTTGAGAATTTGTTCAATTATGTCTATGTTCTTGCTTTGATTCAAGAAAATCAATTAAATGTAAATGGAGTCATAAGTTTACAATTATTTACAAAGGATTTGATAAGTAGTAATATATGTCGAGGAGAATTGAGCTCCATAATGCAAGGTATTATATGAGTAGTCCATTCTATTAAATTCTTGGGTCATTTTGCTAGCGATAAAATGGGTAACTAAATATTTAACCGATGAAGAATAAAAGAATAATATGTAAATGGGTCGCTCACTCACTCCCTCTATCTCTCTCCCCTTAACCCTAAACCCTTAACCCTTAAACTCTAAACCCTTAATATTAGGTGTGTATTAAAAACATTATAAAAGTATAAATTTTTGGAGTTCTATTAGGAATTGAATGATAAATGATGATTAATGGAAAAATCTAAGTAACTTTAATATTTTCAACTAAAAAGTTAAGAGTTCAATTAGGATGAGTGTTCACTTAGGGTTAGGTTTAGGGTTCAATTAATGTTCAATTTGGGTTAGGATTGAGGATGAGGTTGGGGTTTAATTAAGGTTATGAATTCAATAAGAGTTCAAATAGGGTCAAGGTTAAGATTAGGGTTGGGGTTAAGGTTCAATTATGATAAGAATTAGTGTTAGGGTTAGGATTAGAGTTCAACTATATTTCAAAGTTAGGGTTATGGTACAATTAGGACTACTGTTCAATAAGTGTTCCCTTAGGGTTATGATTAGAGTTATGAATCTACAATTAGGGTTCACTTAGGGTTATGATTAGAGTTATGAATCTACAATCAGGGTTCAATTAATGTTCACTTAGGGTTTCTTTCTTGGGAGAATTTTATTGAATGGTAAGTGTATTTTATAAAATTAATATGTTAAGAATCAATTTTAGATAATACTACATGTGATTTTTCATATGGTATTAAATTGTAGATTAAAAATGATAATAGATTTCCTTCCTTCTTTTGCATTGTAAGCTACCATAATATATGGCCTTAAAATCCTATTCATATTTTTGAGCTTTTCTAAACTATACAACATGACATCCAACAAAAAAATTTGTTATGCATTTTTTCCAAGCACAAATCCTTAAATAATTCTTAATGTGTTACTTAGGTTAATTCTTTATTGCAAATGAAATAAATACACACTAATATATATATTATGGATTTGAGAGAAATATTAAAATATTTATATATATAGAAAAATTTAAATGCAAAGGGATTCAAGTACATACCTTTGCTTTTGTTAATGTTGATGAAGATACAAATCTTGATGAAGTGCCAAATTTGATGACATGATATAAAAAATTGGAATATCTTTGCTCTATGTGGCACTTGAAATTTTGTACAAAACTATAACTAACTCTATGCCAAATTTGTGACTTTGGACCTATTTTGCATCAATAAATATGAGCTTTGACACATGCCTCCTAATCTAACATACAATATGTACTTAAATGCTCAAAATAGTTGGGAGTAGTGTTGAGATTGGTGGATCTTTGGGAAGGTCCAATGCTTCACCTTTGTATCTCTCCCTATAGATAGAGGTAGAGATGAATATATAATGAGAGAGGCAAAGGGATAAAAATAGATAGAGATATAGAGAGAGATAGAGGGAGAAATAAATATATGTGAGAGATAGGAGATAAGGGGTATATATATATATATATATAGAGAGAGAGAGAGAGATGGCAAGATAGAGATATATGAGATATAGAGAGAGGGTAGAGAGAGAGAGATAAGTAGAGAAAGACAAGCCAGAGAGGGAAAGGAGATAGAACAGGGGAGATAGAGAGAGAGAAAGAGAGAGGGAGAGATAGATAAATGGGAAGAGAAAGACATAGATATAGAGATATATGGGAAGATAAAGGACAAATAGGTTGAGATATGAAGATAGATAGGGTATAGAGGGAGCAAAAAGATCAAGGAGAGATGGGGAGAGATTTTCGAGAGGGAGGGAGAAAAGGAGAGATAGGTAGAGGAGGAGAGATAGAAGATGGGGAAGAGGGAGAGCAAGAGGAGGCTAATTTTAGTTTAAATTCTATAAAATATTCAATAAATAATAATATAAATATTATAAGAATTATATAATTTGTATTTTAAATTGGTAATAATTATATTTTATTTTTGAAAATATGTAATTTTTTAACCATTTTCCTATATATTTAGTATTAAGATTTTTACATCTTTTAACAATTCAATATATAATAGAAATAAAATATAGTTAACAATTTAATTAACTAGCATACCTATATTAATTAATAATATATGTAAAACACGAGAGTTATCTTTATCAAGATGCCTATTGACTTGAAAAAATGCTTACATTTTCATGAATATGAATTTGGAAAGCAATCAATTTGATTTCATTATTGTTTGTGTCATTATTTATCTCAATTCCCATATATAAGGGTACACATTCAAATTTGAAATCATACCAACTTTTCTATAACAACAATCAACCAAGAACAATAAATTTAAAAGCAGAAATGTTCATCAATCATTAGATTTAGTATTGATAGCATCAAAGAAGTATATCATGACAAAATGGCATTAACTGACTTAGATATATCTGTTGAAAAGGACCTTTTGTATAATGTGTGAAAACTTAACATCATCTTGTTTTTCATGCTTCAAAATGTTCAATTCTTTTGTTGTTACACCCATAATTTCTTTTGCCACTTCTTCAAAAGTTGTAATCCAAGTGAATGAAGTATGGTCTTCCACTTTGCATTGAAGTATATATTTATAATCACATTTAGGGAAAGTTTTATCACATCTTCCACAATACCACTGACCATTTTCATTAGTGTTTACCTTCTTTTTGTAGTGCCTATCTCCAATTTTCAAGGGGCATGTTGTATAACAAAAAAATTCTACCTTAATGAAAGATAAGGTAGCTTTATCACTATCCAACAAGGTTTACCAAAAGTTGGCAAGGTCTTGATCCTATATTTGTAGACACTAGGCTAGGTGAACAAATAGGGTTGTGGCTGGGGTCTCAATTAGGGCCAGAGTTTTAATTCAGGCTAGGTTCAATTAGGCTAGGGCTATGTTAGGTTTGGGATAAACTCAGGGTTAAGGTTGAATTAGGATAAGTGTTCACTTAGGTTATTGTTAGGCTTAACATTGGGCTTAAGATTTACTGACATAGCATCTTGATAATAGAAACACCTTTGATTGATTTAATATTTTCTAAATTCATTATTGAATTTAAATCTTATAATTTATTCTCAAAATTCATTATAGAAACAAATGCATGAGAATCTCTATCTCTCGGATTTGAGGTGAAAGGTGTGGCTACATAGGGCTTCTATAGCACATAGCATTTGTAGGAGAATGGCATCTCTATTTTGAATTATTCTAAACCTTGTTTCTATGTAGTAGTTTTTAAATTCATTTTGTTGTTATACTCTATAATTGGTAGTTTATATATTGTACTTTCTCTATACATGATTTTTAGCAAGATTGGGGACAATCATAGTAAAAATGGCCAATCATGTGCAAAAAATGAAAAGAACCATTTGTTGTTACTCTAATATTTCAACCACATACTAAATTACCAAGTGCATTTTATAAATGTATCATGCAAGGAGCACAATATTGGGAATCAATGTGAATGATTCTCATCAAGAAATTAGACAAGCTTTTAGATTGAAGGACCCAAGCTCTTTGTAGGTTTTCAATGAAGATTTAATTAGCCACTAATAGGAACAATAAGACAATTAGATAAATGTGAAAATAAATCCTAATCTCTAAGAGTGTTGTGCTAAGAATTACATACACATCTCATAAATTTCAATAGAGACATGAGACACATTTATAGAAATAAAGGAAATGAATAGCTATTTAGATAGTTATTAATCTACAAAAGATTAGGACCTACGTACTTCAAGAGATTAATAAAAATAAGTTTTTATTTATAATTTTTAAATTTGATAATTTTGAAATTATCATAGATGTAAAGTAAAGATAAAAATATTTTTCAACAAAACAAATAAAATGACAAAACAAATAATGTGGATTAATCAAGAATAACATGATATTGCAAAAAATATAATATAAAAAGAATATGCATAATTGTACATAAGCCATCAAAAGTTTTTAATTAAAATTATTTTTCAAGCATATATTAATATCATACCTAGATATATTCACCAAAAATCTATTATCTATTATTGATTATGTAATTTTGTATGTATAATATATTTAAAATATATATATATATATATTTAAAAAAATTAAACAATATATTTTTAAATTAGAAATAATATTAGAAATATTTTGAATGTATTCAACTATCAAAATATGATTTTTTTTTTAATATACCATTAAAATCACTAGTTGCCCTAATTTCTCTGATTTTGCTCATTTTTAATGAATTTCCCCCTGGCCTAGTCAAATATTTTATTTTAAATGTTTTGCTTTGGAAGCAATGAAACATTTAAAATATATCGCACAAAAATTTCCTCGAGCCCCACCTTGTACAGTCCACATGGCACCCGCCCGTGATTTCACAATCAACCAAAGCACCATCACGGGATGGCAGGGAACGACTTAGATCAAAGGACAGTTGATGAACAATCAGGCAAATTTGATCCCCAGATGGGACACGTGTCGCTCACCCACGATATCGCCATCCTACAATTCTTGATCACGGGATGGCGGGCAACCGTTGATCTTGAAGGTATTTTGATCGATGACAGTGCAAATTTCATCCTTCTAAAAAATAAAACATTCATTAAAGGGCAAGGGACATTAATAGCGGATGGAAA
>VDFB02000017.1:113151770-113219331 GCA_007258455.2 Sequoia sempervirens | reverse complement strand
TATATGAAATTAGCCACACAAATTGTAAGTATCAATAAATGAAATATAGCATCCAAATAATAAATTGAAAACAATTTTGGTTTTATCACACCATAGAAGCAAAATTCATGATCTTATGCAAAAATATAGGGCTCTGAATTCAACAGAGTTCCCATAGAAGAGGACCTGAAGATTTCCTTCTAGCAAGGCTATGTAGCCGTGGCTGAATGCCTAAGAGTCTTGACTGGGCAGACACAATCTTCCATTGCATCCGAGTTTATTTAAAATTGAATACTTGTGCACTCTATTCAATATTAATTTTCACCATAAAGTAATTACATGCCTATTTGTTTTAAACATTCAAGCAATGATAATACTACACATGACATTGGAATGCAGCCTGGTGAGGGTGGAGCACAACTTGCAGATGAAGGTCATGGTGTGCATCCCGATACTTTAGAGCATGTAGAGCGTGATCAACATGTTGAGCATGATCAGGCTAGAGAAGATCAGGAACATGATGTGGCCCCATCAGGTAAAGAGGACCACTCTAAAGTTCTTTTAAACATATTTAATTGCAATTGGTGTATTATTAATGTAACCTTTCGTGTTTCAACTTTAGAGCATGTAGAGTGTGATCAACGTGTTGAGCATGATTAGGCTAGAAGATCAAGAACATGATGTGGCCCCATTAGGTAAAGAGGACCACCCTCATGTTCTCTTAAACATATTTAATTTCAATTGGTGTATTAATTAATGTAACCTTTCGTGTTTCAACTACAGATCAGGATTTAGAGGGTGTTCAACATGTTGAACATGAGTCTATAACAAAAGTTCAGGAACATGATGTGGACCCATCAGGTAAAGAGAACCACTCTAATGTTCTTTTAATTAATGAAATGCTTGTAACAATAATAATAAAACATATCAGTTTAACATTCCTTTCTTATTGCAGCAGATCCCCCCTTGCAGCGGCGTCCATGTCATGAGCAGAAGACTACGCGTACATTAAGATCACGAGCAGAGGGCAGAACAACTAAAGGGGGGATAGCTATTGATTTAGAAAATGATACTCCACTTTAGCTTTATGTAGCTTTAAAAAAGAAACAAAAAAAAAAGTGATTGTAATCATATCATGACAACCATATTTTTGATAATATGTAAAAACTAAAAGAATGAATATTATATGTTAATGAATGAATGTTATATGTTATTAATGGATGAATGAATGTTATATGTTATTAATGGATGAATGAATGTTATATGTTATTAATGGATGAATGAATGAATGTTATGTGTTATTAATGGATGGATGAATGATTAATGTTATATGATTTGGTATGGGGAATTGAGAGTGATGTGAGGGGGGGGGAGGGGCCAAATGAGCTTCCACCATCACGTGGTTGGCCCTGTTAAGTAGAGAATATTAGACTATTCTCAAAACAAAGAGAAGCTCAATAAGGTAATGCACTTTTCAATATAAGAAATGCATCGTTTGAAGCATCAAACCAATATGCAGTCTGTATGTATGATCAGTTGTCAGTCTCCGCAATAGTACATTTCCACGATCTTTTAAAAAAAAAAAAATTGATGCTTTGTCGCAATTTCGACGAAACACACCGACGAATCAACGAAAAGGTTCGACAAAGTTTCTATAGCTGCGACGAAGGTTTCGTCGTAATTCCTTGCCCATTTCGATGAACTTTTGGTGTTGTTTCGATGCTACTACTTGCCCATTTCGTCACACTTTTGACAAAATTTTGGTGTTCTTTTGATGCTACTACTTGTTCTTTTCATCGCCATTTCAATGAACTCCTGGTGTTGTTTCGACGCTACTACTTGCCTATTTCGTCACAAGTTCGATGAACATTTGGTGTTGTTTTGACGCTACTCCTTTCCCATTTCATAGAAATAGCGACGAACGTCTGGTGTTGTCTCCATGCTACTCCTTGCCCATTTCGTCGAACTGGCGATGAACTTCTGGTGTAATTCGTCGGTGGATACACGAAGTGTTTGTCGATATTTTGACGAAAGTCCGAGCCATTTCATGATGGAGACGACCAACGATTCTTCACCATTATTTCGAACGTTTAATTCTTCGTCGGCCTTTTGACGAAAAAATAGCGATGGAGATATTTTCGCCATTTCCTCGCTTGTCCGACAAAGATTTGTTGAACTATCGACGAACGGTCGTTAGAAAATGGTGTCAAATTCAGTAGTGTGAGATCCATAAAGGAAAGCCTTGATGCAAGACTCACATCAGTTGAGACCAACCAGAGAAGAGGAGTGGTCATAGGAGATTTGAGTCACCAAGAAGAAGAAGAAGTGGGGGAAGAAGAAGAACAAGAAGAAAGAGATGTTGAAGAGAAGAGGTTGGAGAGATTGCTAAAGGCAATTAAAAATGATGGTTCCAAGGTAAAAATAGAACTTACACTATATTCAAGAAGTTTGAATGGAGAAGAACTCCTAGATTGGATAGGGGAATTAGACAAGTATTTTGAGTTTGAGGAGATACCTGAGGGGCAACAAGTGAAATTGGCAAGAAAAAAACTAAGAGGACATGCATCCTTGATGGGAAAGGTCATTGATGTCACAACTTGTATCATTTAGTCAATTAGTTATCGAACCGGGTGTGTCTTAGAGCTATATGCGATAAGGATGTTTGTCACAAATTTTTGGGGGTTTTGCACTGTAAACAGTGACTTCTGGTTTCGGTTTGGCTCCTTCAGGAGCTCTCAAGAGTTGAACTTCAACGACTAATTCCTAAGGATTAATTCTATCTTATTTCCTAATTTAAAGTTCTTTTGACTTATTTCTGATTTCGCTTGACTAGATTGAGACTCATTCATGGAAAAGACTAAAATTTAGCTTAATTCTTAGTCTAGAATTCAAAATCCAAATTTAATTCTAATTTACTTGAAAAGAAATCTATTTTAAGATTTGCTGGAAAATAAATGTTATTTTAAAGAACATAAATAAATTGCAAGGAAATAATTATTAACCTCGAAAACATAAATACTAATTTCCATGAATAGATTCCAAACAAGTTTCAATTTCATCTTTCCATAAGTTTCCATCATTGCTTCTACTAAACCTAGCAGATAATTATCAAACTTGATTTCTACAAACAACATCTAAATCTTGATTAACTCAATAAAATTTATAACAAATTTAATAAACCATTCTAACCGTGATGAACTTAGCTTAAAATCAATTAAACAAAATTGTTGAAAATGATTCAAACAAAATTAATGTTCCAGATTTAATATCCAATAAACAAAAATAAAATAAACTCAGAGAAATACCACACAAGGTCAATTCCTTTGGTTGAGCAGGCCCTGCTCTTCCTCCGGTGATAACATAGTTATTTGAGTTAACTTCTTATTTTCATTCAAATTGATCAAAATAGGGACGCAGAACAGAGTAGTGCAACAATTACCAATTCTAATTGAAAAGTATCTAACTCCTTTCTAAAACATAAAGATGGATATTTATAACTATATCCTTATTGAATTCAAAACATGGTGTTAACTGCCAAGATACAAGGCATCTAAACTAAAGATTAAAACAAAACTAAAACATAATTGAAAATAGACAAAGGGAAAATGCTAGATCATTGGTGGGACAAGAAGTTCCTAAACCGACTAAGAGGAGCAGATTTGAAACTTCAGTGATTCATCATCCAGCTGGAGTGATCAGTGGCGTGATTGTCTTCATGTGGTTAAATAGGGAGTTTAACTTATCTTTGAACTAAGTCATCAATCATCAGCCTTAAATACCCTGAATAAGATCCTTAAGAATAGGAAACCAATGATGACAACAAAAGATTAAAACTACATAATTAACTCATCATTATCACCACAACAGCAACACATTTAATATAAAGCATTACCTCTAATATATTTACTAAATTAGCTAAACATAAAGTAAAACAAGTAAATATATCAGCATATAGTCTACCGCCAGTCATGTTAATTAATAATGTAACCAAGTCTTTTAAATCATAAATGACTATTTAAAAGTATTTATGAGGCCCTCATCAATCCCTATGATGGGATTATGTACAAGAAGAGAGGAAGAAGAAAGGAAAAGCAAATATTATATCTTGGGACAAAATGGTTGCAAAATTGAAAGGTAAATTCCTACCTAGTGATTATGCCATTCAGTTATATAGAAGGTTGCAAAATTTGAAGCAAAAAGACATGGATGTGAAAACATACACAAAAGAGTTCTACAAACTAAGCATAAGATCAGACCACATGGAAGACAATGTTGAAAAAGTTGCAAGGTATTTGAATGGGCTAAAGTATAGCTTACAAGATGAACTAAGTCTCACAAGTAGAAGAGTGCTATCAGTTAGCCATAAAGGCTGAAGAAAAGTTGAAAAGGAGACAAGACAAGCAAAGTAGAGGTAGGGGAAGGACAAATTTCAGAGGAATAGGGATGTTTATTGGTAGAGGATAGTACCAAAGGTCTCAAGGAGAGACAAATAACTCAGAAGAACAAACATCAGATTCAAGGGGCAACTTTAGAGGAAGAAGACCAAACTTTAGAGGTAGATTTGGAAATAGAGGAGGCTCAAGTGGATTCACTGGAAAGTGTTACAAATGTAATAAATTTTTAGTCCATCAAGCATGGCAGTGCCCTGAGGAGTAGCCATCTACTTCTTTTAAAGGTGAGAGGAGAAATCAGATTGCACAAGTTGGAGATGATGCTGAAAGAGTCAATTCACCATCACAAAATGCAGAACAAGAAGTTGGAGAGTCCTTATTGATGAGAAGAACCTTGATTAAAGTGCCCATGGAGAAGGAATCACCTCAAAGAAATTCACTCTTTAGGACTACATGCAAATGCCAAGGAAAATGTTGTAAAGTTGTCATTGATTCAAGAAGTACTGACAATTTGGTTTCAGTTGAAATGATAGAGAAGTTAAAGTTGAAAATATTGCCTAATGCCACACCATATAAGGTTTCTTGGTTAAACAAAGGGCAACAAGTGTTAGTGAATGAAAAAACTTGGGTAGAATTATTGTTGCTGCTCTATCAAAGAGATTGCATGCCTTACTCTTATTGAGCTCCATCTGATATTATTTGGGCTTATAGGTTCTCTCCTTAATGCTTTAGGGATGGTGTAATATCTTTCTTGACATGCATTTATTGCCACTGTAGGAAGTGTTCCTTCAACATTTTGGAAAGCTGATATACTGTTCAGTAAATTGGAAACATAGATAGGGTTGATATTGTTTTTCTTGACTATTGATTAGACCCTTGTAATATACTTCTTTGCATGAGGCATTTTTGGTCTCATTGGTAATCCGTACCTCTTTTGTGCCTCTTTGTATTTTTCAATTCTATTTGACCATTCAACTTGATTTTGCATCAAAGATACAAATGACCTAATTTGTAATTCTCCAACATAAACATTTAACAAAGAATCATCATTATCCCCCATCAAAAACCCATGCTAGAAAAATTCACACATTTGGTTTTGAATGTCAGGATGGCTATGGAAATAGTCCTGCAAAAAATCATTGTCATTGTTATAATCAATGTTTCTCCTTAAAACCAATTGATTTAGCTTCCACTACAAAAATTTCTCCCTCAAAACTAATGCATACATCAATGACGGCCTCCTCATTGACAACATTGTTGAGGATATCTCAATTGCTTGATCAAAACTTCTTTATGCTTCATCTCTTTCTACCTCCAATTGTTGTACTTTCCTTTTTAACTGGTCATTTTCATGCTTCAATTTCAGTGCTGCCAAAGAAAGATATGTAGGTTGAGTTCTTCATGGAACATCTGATGGAATATTAGATGGAATTGGAGGCAAAGCAAGGTAATTTGGTGGAGCCATGAAAGTAGAAGCCTCTTGAGAGTAAAACCTAACGGATTGCTATTTTAATTGTTCTTCCTTCAACTGTAATTCCTCTTTTAATTTCGTTATTTCCTCTGCACTCGCCAATGCCTGCACATTAGCTTGTTGTAAAGCCTCTTTAGTGTCATTTAATTGTTCTTTGAGCCTTGCTTCCTTTTGTTCAATTCCTTTTTCCATTTCTTGAGTTCTATTGAGAGATTGATGTAATTCCTCCTCTTTTCTTTTGAATTTTTCCTCAAGAAATTGCATGTTCTTCCTTTCCTACTCTAACTTAGCTTCAATCCTTGAAATTTTCATTGCTCTCAGCAATTCTTCTATTTCTAATTCTTCCTCATTCTGTATTTCATGAAATTATTCCTCTTCAATTAGTGGCTCTTTTCCTTTTCTTCTCTCAACAGTCGGGGAAGGTGAAGGTGATCTTTCGGCCTCTTCCTCAAATTCTTCTAAGGCTTCCCTTTCTTCTGACTGTGCTTCAGACTCTTCAACAAAGTCATGGACTTCAGTTATAGGGGTTCTTTCAGGAGATAGCGTTGGGCCTTTAGGAGGGTTGTGAGGTTGTTCAAGGGACTGCATTGGCGTTTGGATTTCTTCATGGACTTCAAAAGTCTCTATGGATTTCAGAGACAGGGGTTTCAAATTTAGGGGTTTCCTCAAGAGTCGACACAATAGTCTCAACTACACTAGGGGTTTCTTTAGTCAAGTCTTGTTTTCTCTTTTTGGAAGCACTATAGGTCACTCTAGTGGATTCATGTAGCTTTCTCTTGCCCTTTTTCTATTCTCCTTTAGAAGATTCTCCCATTTCTACTTTTTCCCTTTTGCCGCGGGCCCCTTTTTGGGTTTTTCTTTTTGTTTTTCAATAGGTGCGAACAAAAATTCAAGCCAACCTTGTTTCCTAGATTCTTTCTTCAAGAAATGATGTTTAATTATCAAATGAATTAAACCATGATATTTTATGGAAGACTCTCCCCTAGATTTTACCTGGGAAATCATTGAAGCAATTTGTTGAAACAAAAATGTTGGAAAATTGATTCTAGCGGAAGGTTTTGTGTTTCCATACCTCAAATGTATCAAAATTCACATTCCTGGCCCTAATACAGTGTCGTATTGTCCCTCACATGTGAATAATTTCATTACCCACATTGTAGCAGTTCTCTAAGGCTCTTCCAAGTTGTTACGAGCTATTCCCTACTGATCTCCTTTATGCATAAGAATCTCAAGCTTCTTTTCTAGTTCTTGATGAAATGCTGACACCAATTTATCAAACTTTACCAGGCCCTTATTAACCAACTTTCCTTCAGTGGGAATACCTGAAATTTCACTTATTATTTCAAGAGTAACTTCAATGATCTCACCTCTAACTCTTGTGACATTCACATGGAAATTCCTTACGAATTCCTCCACAATTTCTTGCTGAAAACCTTCATACTTCATAATAAAATCCAACCATCCTGCTTCTCTTAGCAACCTATTGGTTTCAAAATCAAGAGTAAAATTATTTGGTTCCGCATTCCTTTCGTTTCCCATCTTTTTCTGTCAATAATGGCTTCAACAATGGAAAAATGAGCTATTAAACAATTTCCAAAATGATATTTTCTTGTTTTTGAAGCAACAATTTTGAAAAATGACATGATGTATCATTATTTTTTGGAATTAAATTTATTTACTGCTCCAAACACTTCGCACGCAACAATTTTGCAGTTGTAATTCAATTTGCAAAGTTGGTGGTGCTCCTTACACATGTCATTTTAATTTTGAAAAGACAGACGAATCTCAACATGACCCATAATCATTACGGACATCATTTGAATGCCACATCACACTTGCATCAACTTTTCTACCACTTTTTGAAATGATTAAAAGAAATTTATTATATTTATTAATAATAATATGGTGGAGGTTTCTAAGATCATAAATATTTACCTACTTTACATTATTTTAACTACCTTAGAAAATAATATTTTGAACATAATATTCACATTAAATGCGCACCTTTATTTGTTGTAAGCCTTTGAGACTTTCGGGAGCCTTCAAGAGTCTTTAGGAGCTCTTAGGAGTTCTCGAGCTTCAAGAGTCTTCAGAGTCTTCAGGAGCTTTCAGGAGCTCATAAGTTAACCCAGATAGACTGCCATTGTTGGTTTTCAATCACCTTATCATTTTTTTTTTCAAAAGCAAATTTCCATTTACTGGTTTTCAATTTACTTTCTTTTTCCCAAGGTAAACTGCCATTTGCTAGTTTTAAATTTACCTTATTTGTTCATGCCTTGTTTAAAGGTTCAAGGATCTTCTCTCATGGAAGAGATATCTTCCATGAGAAAATTTTCAATTTTGTGTTGTAGATTTGATAAAAATTCCTCCTTTGTTGTTGGCTTATGATATATTTTCAATTGATGACCATTAACTAGCATAACTCTCTTTTCTCCATCAATTGGTACTAGTTGAACAACTCCATTTTGAAATACTTGATCTATCTCATAGGGTCCTAACCATCTTGTATGGAATTTCCCTTTAAACTCTTCAAATTTGGAGCCAAATAATAATGCCCAATCTCCTTCCTTGAACTATCTGGTCACAATATGCTTATCATGCCATTCTTTCCTTTGCTTCTGGATCACTCCTGTATGTTGAAGAGCTTCCATTCTCATCTCATCTAGTCTGTTTATCTATAAAATTCTATTTTTTTCAGACTCAAGTAAATCAATTCCAACTTCTAATGTTGTTTTCAATGTTTGTAATTCAAATTCTATAGGCATAACTGGAGTTTTCCCATACACAAGTTCATATGGATAAAATCCAATTGTTGCTTTCCATGTGGTGTTATAAGCCCATACCGCTTCATCTAACCTCTCTACCTAGTCTGTTTTCCTTAATGAAACAGTCTTTGTCAAGATATTCTCTAATTCTCAGTTAGTGATTTCAACTTTCCCATTCACCTGAGGATGATATGGCGAATATTTCTTATGTGTCATCCGATATCTTTGCAAAAAGGCTTCCATCATCATAGATACAAACTGTGGTCCTTGGTCTGAAACAATTTCTCTTGGTGTACCAAATCTCTGAAGAAATTGCTTGTATAGAAAATTAGCTAATTTGTCCTCTCTTGCTATTGGAAATGCTTTCACCTCAACCCATTTTGTTGCATAGTCTGTACAAACAAGTATATAATGTTTCCCTTTAGAAGGTGGATCAACAGGTCCCACAAAATTGATTCCCCATTTTTCAAATGGTTCCAAAGATATTTGAGGTTGAAATGGAATCTCCATTGTTGGGGTAGGTCTTCCCATCCCCTGACATTAATCACAATGCTTAACAAAGAATGAAACATCCTTTGTCATTGATGGCCAAAAGTAACCAGCTCCTAAGATCTTATGAACTGTTCTAACCACTGAATAGTGTCCTCCTTCTGGCTCATGATGGAAGGCATGTACAACATCATAGACATCTAACTCAACAACACATCTGTGAAAAACATGATCAGGGCACATTTTAAATAAAAGTCCATTAATCCACTGAAATCTAGAATTTTCACGAATTAACGTTCTTTTTTGTTTATGACTGAAGTGATTTGGACACTTCCCTATTATAAGGTAATTTGCATGATCAACAAACCATGGTGGATGAATTGATATTGAAAATAAATGTTCATATGGAAATGTGTCATCCACTGGTTCTTGATCATCTTGCAAAACAATTCTGGAAATGAAGTCAACAACAACATTATCCTTTCCAGGCTTATCTATGATAGTCACATCAAATTCCTGCAACAACAGTAACCATCTGATAATGCGTCCACCTACTACAACCTTGTTCATCAAATATCTAATTGTAGCATGGTCAACATGTATGTAAACTTTGTAACCTGTAATATAATGCCTAAATTTGTTAATTGCATATACTACAGCTAAAAATTATTTTTCTGTTGTATAATTTCTTTCAGCAAGATTTAGATTTTTGCTAACATAATAGATTGCATGCATGTCATCATTGTCATTTTTTTGTCCTAATACTACACCAATAGCCAAATTATATGTATCAACATGTATGTGAAATGGAACTCCCCACATAGGTCCTTTGGTAATTGGAGAAGTTGTTAAAGCTGTTTTAATTGTCTCAAAAGATTTTTGACAATGATTTGTCCATACAAACTCCTCATCTTTCTTGAGCAATGTAAACAAAGGTCCAACAATTTTACTAAACCCTTCAATAAGTCTTTTGTAATATCTGACATGTCCAAGGAAGTTGCAAACACCTGTTTGGTTCTTAGGGATCTCAATGTTTTGAATGATTTCAACTTTCTTGGGATCAACTTTTATCCCATCTTTTGAGATGTGATGTCCCAGAACAATACCTTATGTCATCATAATTTAAAATTTTTCATGATTTAAGGATAACCTTTGATCTTTACATCTTTGTAAAACCTTTTCTAAGTTTTGAAGTGCTTATTCAAATGTTTTTGCATGAACTGTGAAGTCATCCATATAAACTTCGACACATGAAGTAGTGAAATCTACAAAGATAGCAAGGACCACTCTTTGAAAAGTGGTTGGTGCATTACACAATCCAAATGGTAAAACTGTATAAGCGTATGTACCCCAAGGATAGGTAAAAGTAGTTTTTTCTTGATCTTTAGGAGCTACTTGGATTTGATTGTATCCACTAAAGCCATCAAGAAAAGAGAAATAATTGTTGCCTGCTAGGTTATCAAGTACTTGATTAATGAATGGCAATGGAAAATGATCCTTCTTTGTGGCTTTATTCAATTCCCTATAATCCACGCACACATGCCATTTACCATTTTTCTTGGGAACAATAACTAATGGAGAAACCCACTGACTATCAGATATTGGGTAAATGAACCCTACTTTTAGCATCTTTTCTATTTCTTGTTTAACAATATCACAAAGAACAAGATTGATTCATCTTTGACCTTGTCTAATTGGTTTTACATCTTCAATGTAAATGTGATGGTTGCAAATTGAAGGATGAATTCCTCTCATATTCGTATACTCCCAAGCAAATGCTTTAGTATGTTTTTCTAAAGTTCCCTTCAATTCTTTTTCTTGTGTTGGGGATAAAGATGAATTAATGTTGAGAGGTTTATCCCCAACTATTGTAATTTCTTTAGTGACATTTTTAGAATCAAGGGAATTTTCAACAAGTGTATTTAGAGGACAAGAGTGTTGTTGATGCAATGTTGCTTGACAATGTCCTTTCTCAATTGGATTAATGTCTTCTGAAGTAAACTCTTGTTCTTCACATTGATAACATGTTCAACCAAAGTAACCATAACTAACTCTATAATACCATCACCTTCTGATTATATATCCTCATCGACCCAAAGTTGAGTGTTTGGTTGAATTGATGGTTGTGCCGGTGGATATAATGACAATTATTTTTGTTTTTGACCATTTGAAATTATCATACTTCTAGATCTACAATCTATTAAGGTTGTAGCAGTAGCCAACCATGGTCTGCCTAAGATAATTGGATAACCAAAAATCTTTCTTTCTGGCTTTAAGAACCAAAAAGTCAATGGTTTTGTTGCCATGATGGTTGATTTGACTGCCACTATGGCTACTGATTAGCTTTCCATTATGATTGGTTCCACTAAGGATTCATCCATTCAAGTTGACCCCAATATGTAGGTGGTGGTTGTGGTTGATATGGAGGGATCCATTGATTATGGTTTTACTAAGGGTTCTGATTCCAGTTAGATGTAGAACCATATTTCCTTTGATTACCATTATACCCTGTGTTTTGAGGTCTCTGGCCAACATAATTAAGCTCTTCCTCTACCACTGGTGGTTTCTCTAGATTGCTCTTAATCCCAACCAAAATATTACATGAACTTGTTGAGTGTCATTTCTCACAAATCTCATAGATATCAACTTGATTCAATCAACTTGATTCAATGGACACTCTCTTAAAAGATGTTTCCCTCTACACTTGGAACAATAAATAGACAAAGGTTCAGTATTCTTCTTATCTCCTTGCATGTTGAGATAAAGAAGTAAATCAGTTTTCATGTTTGCTAATTCCTCCATTACTTTTGACACATCAGTAGTATGAGCCTTATTTCTTCGAGAGTTTCTAGTCCCTACTCTAGTCCTAGAGTAGTTTCTACATATTTCAACAATATCATCCAAGGAAAGCTTATTAATATCTCCTTTCCCCATAAGATTCAAACACTCTCTAGATTCATCATCAATTCCTCTCAGAAAAATTGTTTTACTAATTTCACCATCCAACCCATTAGTACACATCTAGTACACAAACTGAAATCTATCAGTGTAATCTTCCAAAATTTTGTCCTCCATTTGCCTTATTTGAAACAATTCCTCCTTCCTACCCCTTACTCGACAGTAATCTTGGTACTTATCCAAGATCCCAGTTTCCATTTGCTGCCAAGTTGCAATTGTTCCTGCACCCAAACCCATAAACCAACGTAAAGCTAACTCTTTCAAGGTAGAAATAAATAACTTCAACTTCTGGTTATCATTTGTATAATCATAGGTCTAGCATAAAACTTTGAACTCAAAAAGGAATTGATCAGGATCCTCAAAAGTTTTTCCCCTTAAGGTAGGAAAAACCGAGGGTGAAATATTCTTCATAGGAGGCTCATCAATATGTCTTTCAAGATTAATAGGATAAGAAAATGTCCTATTTGCTAGTGGACATACTGGTTGGTCTCCCATTTCTTCTTCTTCTTGAAATGGATCTCTATTCTCTTTTTGATTTTCGATCTGATGTTGTTGAATGTCTTGTTCTTGATTGAAATCAATATTTCTTCGAAAATCAATGTTTCATGGAAGAAACCTCCCTAGATGGTCTCTATTTTGTCTCATCCATAATTTAAATATATCTTCCTTATCAACACTAAGGCTTCACATTTAATAGACAAAACTTTTATTCCCTAGAAATGGCGCCAAAAATGATGGGCAAGGTCGTTGATGTTACAACTTACATCATTTAGTCAATTAATTATCAAACCGGGTGTGTCTCAGAGCTATATGCAATAAGGATGTTTGTCACAGATTTTTGGGGGGTTTTGCACTGTAAACAGTGACTTTTGGTTTCAGTTTGGCTCCTTCAAGAGCTCTCAGGAGTTGGACTTCAACAACTAATTCCTAAGGATTAATTCTATCTTATTTCCTAATATAAAGTTCTTTTGACTTATTTATGACTTCGCTTGACTTGATTGAGATTGATTCATGGAAAAGACTAAAATTTAACTTAATTCTTAATCTAGAATTTGAAATCCAAATTTAATTCTAATTTACTTCAAAAGAAATATATTTTAAGATTTGCTGGAAAATAAATGCTATTTTAAAGAACATAAATAAATTGCAAGGAAATAATTATTAACCTAGAAAACATAAATACTAATTTCCATGAATAGATTCCAAACAAGTTTCAGTTTCATCTTTCCATAAGTTTCCATCATTGCTTCCATTAAACCTAGCAGATAATTATCAAACTTAATTTCTACAAACAACATCTAAATTTTGATTAACTCAATAAACTTTATAACAAATCTAGTAAACCATTCTAACCATGATGAAATTAGCTTAAAAGCGATTAAACACAGTTGCTAAAAATGATTCAAACAAAATTAACATTCCAGATTTAATATCCAATGAATAGAAATAAAATAAACTCAGAGAAATACCACACAAGGTCAATTCCTTTGGTTGAGCGGGCCTTGCTCTTCCTCCGGTGAGACCTCTAACACAATTATTCGAGTTAACTTCTTATTTTTATTCAAATTGATCAAAATAGGGGACATAGAACATAGTAGTGCAACAATTACCAATTCTAATCAAAAAATATCCAACTCCTTTCTAAAACCTAAAGATGGATATTTATAACTATATCCTTATTGAATTCAAAACATGGCGTTAACTGCCAAGATACAAGGAGTCTAAACTAAAGATTAAAACAAAACTAAAACAGAACTGAAAATAGACAGAGGGAAAATGCCATATCACTGGTGGGACAAGAAGTTCCTAAACCAACTAAGAGGAGTTGATTTGAAACTTCAGTGATTCATCATCCATCTTGAGCGATCGGTGGCGTGATTGTCTTCATGTGGTTAAATAGGGAGTTTAACTTTATCTTTGAACTAAGTCATCAATCATCAATCTTAAGTACCCTGAATAAGATCCTTAAGAATAGGATTCCAATTATGATGGTAAAGATTAAAACTGCATAATTAACTCATCATTATCACCACAAAAGAAACACATTTAATATAAAACATTACCTCTAATATATTTACTAAATTGGCCAAACATAAAGTAAAACAAGTAAATATATCAACATATAGTCTACTGCTAGTCATGTTAATTAATAATATAACCAAGTCTTTTAAACCATAAAATGACTACTTAAAAGTATTTATGAGTCCCTCATCAATCCCTATGGTGGGATTATGTACAAGAAGAGAGGAAGAAGAAAGGAAAAGCAAATATTACATCTTGGGATAGAATGGTTGCAAAATTGAAAGGTAAATTCCTACCTAGTGATTATGCCATTCAGTTATATAGAAGGTTGCAAAATTTGAAGCAAAAAGAAATGGATGTGAAAACATACACAAAAGAGTTCTACAAACTAAGCATAAGATCAGGTCACATGGAAGAAGATGTTGACAAAGTTGCAAGGTATTTGAATGGGCTAAAGTATAGCCTACAAGATGAACTAAGTCTCACAAGTCCAAGAGTAGAAGAGTGTTGTCAGTTGGTCATAAAGGCTGAAGACAAGTTGAGGAGACAAGAAAAGAAAAGTAGAGGTAGGGGAAGGACAAATTTTAGAGGGAGAGGGACTTTTGCTGGTAGATGACAGTCCCAAAGGTCTCAAGGAGAGACAAGTAGCTCACAAGAACAAACCTCATATTCAAGGGGTAGCTTTAGAGGAAGAAGACCAAATTTTAGAGGCAGATTTGGCAATAGAGGAGGCTCAAGTGGATTCAATGGAAAGTGTTACAAATGCAATAAATTTGTAGTCTATCAAGCATGGTAGTTCCCTAAGGAGCAACCATCTACTTCTTTTAAATGTGAGAGGAGAAATCAGATTGCACAAGGTGGAGATGATGCTGAAAATGTCAATTCATCATCACAAAATGTAGAACCAGAAGTTGGAGAGTCCTTATTGATGAGAAGAACCTTGATTAAAGTGCCCATGGAGAAGGAATCACCTCAAAGAAAGTCACTCTTTATGACTAAATGAAAATGCCAAGGTAAATGTTGTAAATTTTTCATTGATTCAGGAAGTATAGAAAATTTGCTTTTAGTTGAAATGATAGAGAAGTTAAAGTTGAAAAGATTGCCTCATGCCACTCCATATAAGGTTTCTTAGTTAAACAAAGGGCAACAAGTGTTAGTGAATGAACAAACATGGGTAGAATTCCATATAAGGGGTTTATAAGGACAAGGTCTTGTGTAACATAATCCCTATGGATGTTCATCATGTACTTCTTCGTAGACCATGTCAATATGATAGAAATGCCAAACATGATGGTAGAAAGAACACATATGTCATAGAGAAGGATGGAGTCTCATATAATCTAACACCATTGAAAGATGAAGATAAAACACCACAAGTGGAATCTAATGTGATGTTGGTAGGAGAAAAGGAATTCATAAAGGCTATGGAAGAGGAGAATATGGGATTTTCCATCATAGTTAAGCCTAGGTCTGTTGTGACAACAAAAAAGAAAGAAGAGTTTCCTTTGGAAATTCAACACTTGCTAAAGAAGTATGCTGATATAGTAGTGGATGAACTCCCAAAAAAAATTCCTCCTATGAGGGATATTAGTCACCACATTGATTTCATACCAGGGGCTAGCTTGCCTAATAAAGTAGCATATAAGATGACACCATAGTAGAATGAGGAGATTAAGAGATAAGTCCAAGAATTTCTTGATAAGGGGCTAATCAAAGAAAGCCTTAGTCCTTGTTTGGTTCCCATTGTCCTAGCACCAAAGAAGGGAGGTGAATGGAGGACGTGCACTAATTCTAGTGCCATCAATAAGATTACAATTAGATATAGATTCCCTATTCCATAGATGGAAGACTTGATGGACTATCTAGGTGGAGCATGCTACTTTTTCAAAATAGACCTCAAGAGTGGATATCACCAAATAAGGATCAGGCCAGGGGATGAATGGAAGAAAAGAAGACAAATGAAGGTCTTTATGAGTGGCTTGTGATGCCTATTAGTCTCTCAAATGCACCCAACACCTTCATGAGGTTGATGAATGAAGTTCTCAAGCCTTTTATTGGTAAGTTTGTAGTGGTTTACCTTGATGACATTCTTGTTTTCAGTAAAACTAAGGAAGAGCATTTGCACCATTTGGATTTGGTTTTAAGAAGATTGAATGAAGAGAAACTAATGATTAATTTGAAGAAATGTGAGTTTATGAAGACAGAGTTGGTATATCTTGGTTTTGTGATTACAAAAGGCACTTTGAAAATGGATCCAAGCAAGGTTGACGCTATTCTAAGTTTGCCTCCACCCAAATCAGTTGCTGAGGTAAGAAATTTCCATGGTTTGACAAGTTTTTATAGGAAGTTTATTAAGGGTTCCAGTCATGTTTTCCCTCCAATAATTGATACCATAAAGGGGGATAAGAGGAAAAAGTTTGTTTGGACTAGTGAAGTTGAAAAGAGTTTTGAGTATTTGGAAAAGAGGGTAGCATAGCAACCCATATTAGCCTTACCAAATTTCAATAATGTGTTTACTATTGAGTGTGATGCAAGTGGCTATGCCATAGGGGTGGTGTTGAGTCAAGAGGGTAGACCCATTGCCTTCTTTACTGAAAAACTTAATGAGGCTAAGAAGAAATACTCTTCCTATGACCTAGAGATGTATACTTTGGTTCAATCCTTGAAAAAGTGGAGACATTACTTACTTCTCAAAGAGTTCATAGTTTATACTAATAACCATTCCCTCTAATTTTTGAATAGTCAAGAGAAACTCAGTCATAGGCATGCTAAATCGGTGGAATATTTGCAAGGTGTTACTTTCACCATTAAATACAAGAAAGGGTAGTCCAATAAAGTAACAAATGCTTTGAGTAGAAGGGCTCTAATAGTGCAGGAAATTTAGTTGCAAAGCATGGGAGTTGAATCCTTGAAAGGTATGTATCTTGAAGATGCAGATTTCAAAGAAATATATGCACGTTGTAAGCAGCCTTGTAACATGGTAAAAGCACAAACCTGTGTCACACTTTATAAAAGAATCAACCAACAACAAAAAAAATTCTAAACTTCGACCACATAAAAGTGGTCTTTATGTTTTGAATTTCAAAATAATGTAAAATAATAAAAATGTAGAACTTTTGATGAAGTTTATTCTTGTAATTTTTCAGATCTTTTAAAAAATTGTTTTCATTAATTTTTTTATCAATTTAATAATAGATTTTGGAATGCTGGAAATTTCAGAAAAAAGTGTCTTCACAGGTCGTCAAGAAATAAATTGAAAAAAACTTCATTTCTCCCTAATTTTTTTTCTCCAAATAAGTAACTTCAATATCTTGTGCATGGGAAAAAAAAATCAAATTTTGATGTATATTTTTCTTGTAATAACATTTTAAAGTCAAACTTGTCAGAATTCGACAGTCTTCACAAGCCGTCAACTATTACCTATTTTTTTAATCATTTTCAAAAAACAAATTATACCCTTTTGAAGAAGACTCTATTTCTTTTTTAAATTTCTAATCAGCCTCTTTTTTAATTTTAACAACCTACTTGCATTATTTTAATATAAATTATATTAAAACGAATCAAAATATTAAAAAAATTACATATTTGGATTCACCACTCTGAGCTCTACAAAAGGGTATTTTTATTTTTTGCAGAAAAATCATTTTGACTGAAGAAATACTTAGTTGAAGTTGAAAGTTTTAGAAAATTCTGAAAAAAGTTGAGTTGACTGCCAATTAGGATGCCACATAGATAGTTTTGGTAGAAAGGGTTTCTATAGAAAGGGTTTCACTTGAAACCCTTTCTATAGAAACCTCGCACATTAAAAAATCCAATTTCAAAGTGGTAAAAGAAAAAATTTAATTTTTTGGGATTCAAATGAAACTTATTCGGCTGAAACCCTATGTGCCTTGTATAGGCCACGTGGTTTCGGTTGAAACCTATTCAGGCGAAACTTTTCCGGCCAAAAATATTTCACTCAGAACTATTTATTTGGTCGAAAGTGTGACACAACTTTGTGCTTTTACCCAACAACAATAATGATAAGTTGCTTTATTTTATGATTCAAGATGATTTTTTGTTCAAAGGAGCACAACTTTATGTCCCTAAGTGTTCAATGAGAGATAATTTGATAAAAGAGAAGAATAGTGGTAGTCTTGCAGGTCATTTTGGTCTTGATAAAACCTTGGAGCAATTAAGAAGGCACTATTTTTGGCCTAAAATGCAAACTAATGTAAATAAATTTGTTGAGAAATGTGTTATTTGTCAAAAGGAAAAAGGGAGTAGCATAAATGTAGGTTTATATCAGCCTCTTCCTATTCCAATAGGCCTTGGGAGTCTATAAGTATGGATTTTGTAATGGGTTTACCAAAAACACCTATAGGTTTTGATTCCATCTATGTTGTAGTAGACCGGTTCTCCAAGATGGCACATTTCATCCCATGCAATATCACAAATGATGCATCTTATGTTGCAAGTTTTTTCTTCAAAGAAGTGGTAAGGATTCATGGTTTTCCTTTGAGTATTGTTTCAGACAAAGATAGTAAGTTTGTTGGACATTTTTGGAGAACTTTATGGAAGAAACTTGGCACTAACCTTAGTTTCAGCTCTGCCTATCACCCTCAAATTGATGGTTAAACTGAGGTAGTTAATAAGAGTCTTGGTAACCTCTTAAGATGTCTTACAAAAGAGCATTCTACTCAATGGGATCTGATCTCGCCTCAGGAAGAATTTGCATATAATGATTTAGTGAATAGAATTGTGGGTAAGTGTCCTTTTGAAGTTGTTTATGGTTTGCATCCTAGAGGAGTCTTTGAATTGGGGAATATCAGTGGAATGGAGAGGATGAGTGCTAAGGGTGAGCAATTTGTTGTGGCTATGAAGGAAATTCACCAAGTTAAGGACTACCTACAAAGAAGTGTGGACAAATACAAACAACAAGTTGATATGAAGAAGAGAGAAGTCAATTTAAAGGTTGGGGATTTGGTTCTAGCCCATCTCAGAAAGAAGAGATTTCCTAAGGGACAATACTCCAAATTGCAAATGAAGAAGATTGGAACTTGTAGGGTTGTTCAAAAGTTTGGTCCTAATGCATATGAGATTGAATTACCAAGTGGGATTGGTATTTCACCTATATTTAATTTATCTGACTTGTACCCTTTCAAAGGGGATGTTGTTGCAAGTAATGAAGAAAGTTCCCAAGCATTTGAAGATTAAGAATGGATCCAATACCTTCCTCCCAACAAACCTCTAGAGTTGGAGTGCATCCTCGATACAAAGGAACTTAAGAAGACAAGAAACATAACATATTTTCAATACTTGGTCAATTGGAGGGGTCTTCCTATGGAATATGCTACTTGGATGTCTGAAGATGATATTATCAAACATGGATACACTGTTGCAAACCTGCACTCAAGTGAGACTTGAGTTTTTCTTCCCCTTGGGTGTATGGTGCAGGGGCATTAGGAGCCTCATGAGCATGTCTTTGTGTCATTTTTTATTTTTAGGTTGTTTGAGTGTTTTGGGGTCTGATAAGGTCATTTATGACCATGTGGGATCATGTTGATCCATTTTAGAGTGTTAATAGGGTCTTTGATTAAAAGTGTAGAAAGTTGTCAAATGTTGCTAAAAGTTGTCATGCAACTTTGTCCAAGTTGTCAAAAAGCAAGAAACTATTACATGCAAAGAAAGAAACCATTACAAGCAGTTGGGATTGGTTGGGCATTGATGAAAACACTCTCAAAAGTTGAGTGAAGGGTTGGAAAATATTATTTTAAAGTTTGGGTTAATAAAAGCAAGCTTTTTCTATGTTTTCTCAATGTTGTAGTCTGTTCTTTCAATTGGTATAGCCTGTACGGTCTATGTGAAGGTCTGAAACCATTTGGATAGTGTTGGCATGTGAATCTTCTTTCTTTTAGTTCTTGTTGCATAAATTTTCATTGAGTATTCAAAAAGTTATTGCATTTTTTCTAAAAACTGTCAAAACCCTACTTAGGGTAACCCAAGAGGGGAAATAAAGATGTAGCTTGGCCTTCCATTGGTGGAAAATCACCACAATGGGTGGAAAGGTATAATTTTTGTATTTTACCTCTTTTCAAGTTTGCAAGGGCTCAAGAAGAAGTTTGCACGTGTTTTGAGTCAGTAGAAAGTCTTATATATGGATGTATCAGACCGTGAAGTAAGAAAGCACAAAAGGACATGAGAAATAAGGTTTGGAACTTGTTGTAAGTCATTGGAAATAGTAGAGGAAGGTAGTGAGGGGTCATGCAAACCTAATCCAAGAGTCTTGATCATTTCTTGAAGGATTGGTATAAGTTTGTGATGACTGTCCCAAGAGGGTAGATTATGCAGTCCTAGAATGAACAATACAAGGTTGTGAATCTCATGAATGGTTGCATTGTTAGGGTGTTGTCATTGTGAAATGGTGCATGGAGTTAACTAGTGTGTTGAAAGGTATTGTGATAGTGTTTTCCTACCTTGTATTGGTTTGTTTCCTTCCTATGAATACCATAAAGACCAAGTCATCAATTGTGACAAGGTGTACTAAGATGCCCCATATGTTGCTACCTATGAAGTCCTTAAGGGAATGCTTTGAAATAGTCAAGTTTTCTTAAAGTTTTTCCTTCCTCTACATCAATCACCCCTCTAAAATTTGATGGAAGACAATTAGGAGAAGGGGAAAAAAATTGGCCTAATGAAATGGAAAAGTATCTTGAATTAAGAGTCTTTAGTGAAACTACTAAAGCCTTATGGGGGTCCAACCAACTTGTTGGTGAAACAGCTAGTTGGTGGACTAATGTCAAGGAAAAAAATAAGTACACCAAGGAAAACATAACATGAGAATAGTTTGTTGAACACTTACATAATTTGTGGCTACCACACCTATTTTTTTATGATAAGATGACTGAGTTCCACAACCTTTGACAAGTGTCTTTGATAGTTCAACAATACCACGACAGGTTTTCCGAACTACTAAAATATGTGCTAATATATCAACAAGATGAGAAGAGCCAAACCGATAAATTCATTTTGGGGTTAAATACCAACATAGGGGTAGATGTTGGCATGCATTGACTAGAAAGTATGAATGAAGTGCTAAATAAATCCTTAAAGTAGGAAAGGAAGTTACAAGCCTTAACTTCAGCAAGACAATCTTTTAGAAGTAATAATTTCAAAAGGAAACATGAATTTAGAAGGAACCCAAGCTTCAACAAGAACCTAAGGAACAATTCTTCAGAAAGAAAACCACCTCCAAATTAGAATCAAAGGTATAATGGAAATAATGATCTAACAAAAACAACTTCAACAAAAATGATCAAAGGAACTACAAAAGGTCAACAAATCAACCAAGGTTCAATGAAGCAAGAAATAACCATCCTAAAAATCTGGTGCAACAAGGGCCACCAAGTGGATGTTTTATGTGTGGATGTTTTGTTATAATTTTTTAACTTGAGTTGCTCTTCCTCTCACCAATTAGTATTCCTAATTAATTACTCTCATATTAGTTTTGTTCTAAGGTTTGAGAAAAATGTTTTTCAAATAAATTTATATAAATAGTTTTCAATTGTGCGAGTCATAGTAAGCTTAAGGCCTAGTTTTTGAACCTAGATCTAATATCACATATAAAGACCCAATATATATTAACCCAAAAACACCACTAAATTTTATTTCCTCTTCTTAAATATTCGAATATTCATTCATAAGTATACCTAGGAACTTATATCCATACGAGATAGGTATATGTCAACTTGGAATGTCAAACAATCATCTGTTCATATGAAACATGAATTCACTTCATTTGTTCATACGAAACAAGAATTCATCTATTCATATAATTGAAATAGGCATCCCACCTAAATGAGGTAGGCATCTATCATACAATAGGTATGCACTCTGGCCAAAGTATTGGACTCATCGAGATCATTCGGATCCTGAGTCGCTTTCTTGATGGCCACACTTCCTACTAAAGTGTACCAACGTCATCGTCATCAAGGGCATATAATTTAAATTTCTAGGCTTGAAACCCACCTCAAAATTTGGCCTATGGCCTTGAGGAATCAAACAATCCATACAAGATTCTTCTGAGTATAGTTGAATATATTTTAGTTGATTATCTTTTATAAATATTTAGGTGATCTCTCTTACCCTAAACCTTGTTCCCAAACACCCGGTATTTGGAGAATCCTTTGTTTCCTAGACTGCCTACACACTCTACTTCCAAACAGGATCAAGGCGTAAAATATGTAGTTTTCTTTTCTATTCTATGTTTTATGTGAACTGTTTAAAAGTGGGTACGCAACCCTTTCTAGGGTTCTTATTCCCCAGATAGTTCCTCTGCGGATGCTACCCTCAAATGGAAGCATGAATAACAAAATGATCAATTTGACCATTGTTTGTTTATCTAATAACATTCATCTAAACCTACTTCCTAATAGTATTTGTCACCATTGAATCATTTAAATAGTTTCATAATAAATCAACATACATTATTATAAATATAACTTTGAATTCAATTTACATTTGGATCATATAAATTCCTACTTTGGTTTTCTAGGTTGTCACTAGCGGATTTGATTCATTTTCTCTTTATCTTTTTAGATTATCGATCCAAAAGGGATTTCACTCCCTTTGGATTTAATCAATCAATGTTCCTTATTCCTCCCAGTGATTTATAGGGACGATGCCACAAAAATTGTTATTACAAATGGGTTAGACTGTAGATGCAGTAGCTTAGCACAATGATTTTACTCGTAAACGTGAGCCAAAGGCACCGTTAATACTTAACGTTGCTAGTTTTGTTTTCTATTCTTTGATTAGTTTTCCAAAGCTAGAGCTAACATAATTAAATCTTTAAATAAAGAGCTCATAAGAATTTAAATTTTGTAATGCATAATAACTTTAACAACATTCATTAAAGAATAATACCCAAAATAATTTAATAAATTAGCAAACATTGTTCAAGAATTTATAATAAGTTTCTAATCTAAAACTAGTTTAAGTAACATTGATAGTAAAAGAAGTATTCTATCTTAACCATTTATTGAATAAATAAATAATTAGTGATATCCATTCATAGAAAGAATTACCATGAAACATAATAAATTAAGTATTAAAGGTTAAACACATGCATTCTTCTTCTTTTTCTTTGATAGGTTCTTTCTTATCTTTTAACCATTTTAATGTTGTTGCGAAGGTTTCAATATATGTTAGCCAAATCTCAGGAGAAGGCTTCTTTTTGAGAGTTATTTTTGGTAAGTGAGAATTTGGTTCTTTTAGCTCTCTTTCTTCTATATCTTGTTAAAATGTCCCCTAAAATATCTAAAGGTGCAAGAAAATATCTTTACATTAATATAGAAGATTCAAATCTTAATTGTATTTTATTTCCTACTTTCCTTATCAAATTCATACAAGAAATCTTATTTTCCTAGATTCATAATGACTTCAAAAGAATTGTTGCAAAGTTTATTATCCCATTTCTTTCAAACTCATATCTTTACGGTCTAAACAGTTTATGTAGCACTAAGGAACATCAATTTAATGCCTATATTATGCAATGTAACAAAATGTCTATTCAACACTAAATAGAGCTATTCAATGAAGTTCATACATTCTCTATTTCATATAATAGATCACTTCTAGACAAGATGGGTTCTAATTTCTATATATCACTTGAATTGTAGAGGCTTGACTATATTAGTGATGATACAAATATAGAAAATTAATTAGAATTGTAAAAATTATTATGCTTCAATATAACCAACCAATGGTATTCATGAAGAAGAGCAACACTAATAGACACTTAGGAATTTATATAAGTTCAAATGAAGGTATTCATTTCATAGAACTATGCTTTTGATTGACTATAGTCAAGGGAACTTTAATGATTAATTGCTATTTAACATTATATATATATGAAATCACTGGGGCTTTAATTTTTTTTTTGTAATAATGATAGTTTAGTCTCAAAATGGACCTTCACAGTTACAAAATAGGACCTTTTCTATTTAATATATATATATATATATATATATATGAAATCACTGGGACTTTAATTTGTTTTTTTGTAATAATGATAGTTTAGTCTCAAAATGGACCTTCATAGTTACAAAATAGGACCTTTACAATACTTATATTGTATCTACAATGCCTGTTGTATCAACTATTGATTTTCCTGATATTATCCTACTGTATTTATAGCCATTGACTCCTTTACATAGTTATATTTATTTTTTGTGCATATGCACCTATACACTTGAGCAGTACAAAGATATACATATAGATTGATATAGGTATACAAAACTATTGTATTCGTCATTGTATTATGTTCACTTTTTATAAATTTCTCCAACTGAGTAGTGTTTCAGCTACCTCTAACTCTTCCTTTGATATGTCTTCATTAGGCCTGGGTCCTCCTGTTGCTTGTATCTCCTTTTTTTCATGAGCCTTTTCATTGAAATCTTTTTGAAACCATTCTAAAGCCTTCATGAAAATGGATAGGTTAGGTTGACCTTGTTGTCGAGCATGGCCATATTTGATTTCACTTTGGTTAACTTGCATAGTGCCATCTCCCAACACCTTCAAGAACTTCCCTTTGGAGATCTCCATTGTAATTGACCTGCATGAAAAAATTGAGATAAATGAGTCATTTAGCATACTTAGTAAGCACCCTCATGGTCCCTTTATACTAATCTTCATTCCTTGCTTTCCATAGGTTGCATAATATCTCATTAGTAAAACACATCCAAAATAAATTACAAGCTTTATCTAGTTTGTTATCAGGCCCCATTAAGATTATCCTCCAATTGACATCCACATGACTGCCCCAAATTTTAAACATACAAATAAATTCCAAATCTCTTTTACATATAGGCAGTCAAAGAAAATATTCTTGATACTTTCAGGTACCCTGCATATGCTACATAAATCAATGTCAGAACTTTTGCATTTATATGGCAACCTTTGTAGACTGAAAATCCACACAAAATAGGATTTTTTAGGCTCATTAGCATTAGACCAGATATTTTGAAAAATGCATTTCCATTTCTTCTCTGGGATATTAATACCCCAAAATTTGTTAATATGTTCTTTGATGGAGTTAGACTTTATAAGGGTGATGTATATCATTTTGGTTTTTAAGTGACTTAAGGGTGAGTTATCAACCCACTTAAGATCATCATGTTTCTTATCATTTTGAATGCAAGTGATAGGAAATTTGAATTCTTTACATGCTTCCCTTAAGATAGAGTATGTCCTCCAATTAGATTTTGGCAGGTCATATAATTTAGTACTCAGGGATATACAATCCTTTAGCTTCCCATTTATGATTATGTTATTGAAGGACTTGATACCTTTTTGTACCTAGCTCTTGGCAGAACGACCTTGCAGTAAGGAAAGGGGTGTACCTTTATGCTCCAGATTCCACCAAATGGATCTATGGGTAAAAATCGCATTATATTATCAATGGAGAACTGAAAGTTAGTAACATTTCTTCTAATTGCTTCCCAAGATACAAGCTCTTAAAGGCATTGGATCCAATAAGAGACAATGGTTTCTTTCCAATAATTAGGTCACAAAAGGTAGCATTTTCCAAGATTTAGCATGTTTGGGAACCCCCATTTGAATGTTGTTTCTCACTAGGACCTTCCATGGTTCCAAACCATCTAGAGCTTTTACTATCCATTTTGTTTCTAGTGCAATGTCTTGAGTCCTTAGGTCTTTTAGCCCAAGGCCACCATGGTCTTTCTCAATACAATGCCAACCCAATTTGATTGAGTGTTTTTTCTTTTGGTTCTTTCCATCCAACCATAAAAATTTCCTTAACTTTTTCTAAATTTGATTCACTTGGTAACTACTAAATAACCAAATTGAGGCATAGTATAGACTATATGAGGATAATTATATCTTCTGGCACACTTGCATTCTTCCTACCAGTTATAAGTACTACTTATTCCACTTGCCAATTTTTTTCTCAACCTTTACTTTGATCCACATCCACATGTCCATGAGATTAGGACTAAGTGCAAAAGGGATACCAAGGTATCTCACCTGCTTGTGGGGACCTCCCTACCAAAACCCATATTTTCCAAACCAATCAGGAGGGTCATTTATCCATCCTAGGACAATAGATTTTGCATTAGAGACTTTGGCACCATAGGCCTTGCAAAATAAATTGAGCTTGCAGATTAGGTTGTCCATGTTGTCTTCTTCTAGTTCAACAAATAATGTAGTATCATTTTGAAACTGAATATTCAAGAGACTTCTTTGATTAGGAAATGCTAGTCTCCTTATTTTTAGAGTGACACAAGCCTCCCTTAGTAGGTAGTGAATAGCATCTGATGTAATTACAAAGAGAGTAGGGGCCAATGGGTAGCCTTGCGTAATTGATCCTTCTAATAAGAATTCCTCATTTAGGGAGCCATTAACATCCACTTGACTAGTTGCATCATTTAATTGAGAGTGTTGACCATGTTGCAAAAGGCATTGGGAAATTCAAATGCTTCTAAGGTCAATCTTATGAATGACCATTCCACCCTATCATATGATTGTTCAAAATCAAGGAGGAGAATAGGGTGATCCCACAAAGTTGGTTTACAATTTCTAGGAGATTTTGATTTTTGTTGAAATCACATGTTTTTAGAAAATATAATGATTTAAGCCTTAAAAAGTTCCATTTAAAGCATTCCAATTGAAAAGGATTTGATCAAACTACCTTAGATCAAACCCCCTTGGATAGAACCCCGCTAGTTTAAACCATACCTATAACGGAGTCTCCTTTACACCTATCAAAATGATGATAAAAAACCACTTTTGATTTACCTTTTGGGGGATCAAATGAATTCATTTAAAATTTATTTTTTGTAAGTATGTAGTTCTTATTATAAGCTTCCCAAAAAGTATAATTTTAAATAAATTTAATTTTATTATTATATTTATTTTTATTTCTTGTGAATGTAGGTTTTTCACCAAAAATCAAGCTCTTTGTTCTACACATGTGGAAAAATAGAAGATTATTTTTTTTGAAAAATATGAGTGTACCAGATATTGAATTCCTTGATCCAACAAAAAATTTGAATTTTGATACATAAAAAAAAGTTGTGTTATACTCTGCCTATGTCTGAATTGTAATTTGTTTGACTTTGAAACTTGATTAAGGAAAAAATATTCAATAAAACACTATGAAACCAATTGGAAGCACTAGATATCATAGTTACAACTCTAAATTCAAAAAAAATATCATTTTATCCTTCATAGAAAAAAGTTGTGTTATACGGTGAGTGTCACTCCTTAAAATGGTGTTTACTGAAAAAAAACTAGTTTTTGAAAGAGATGGAATAAGAAATGCAATCTGATTCCTAAAAATTTGAAAAAAAAATATATAGGATCTACAGACAAAATTTCACAAATCACTAGTTTGCATCATTTTCAAATTCCTCATGGTTTAGCGCTATAGGTTCCTGAAAGTGAAGATTTAGTTAGAAAAAATCAGTTCAGTGTCCAGTTTGGCCAAAAATTGTAAACTAGTATTGTGGGATCACCCCATAACAAATTTCTATCCTAAATTCCTTGCCCACTCCATTGTTTCCCAACTTGTGATGATATTTTCTTGTATATATCTTCCTTTTGTGAACCCAGTTTGAGTGTTGTTAATAAATGAGGGAAGGATGTCCACCATTCTCATAACTATGATTTTAGCAAGAATTTTATATGATACATTTAGTAGTGTTATAGGTCTCCAATTTTTTATTAGTGTTTTGTCGCCCTCTTTTGGGAGCAACTTGATGATACCTTTCTTTATGCTACTCCCAAGTGATCCTTCCCTGAGAGCTTCCTTGTATACAAGAAATATCTATAGTCTATGAATGTTTGGTATAGATGTTTTGTAGAACTCAATTGGGAGCCCATCTTCACCTGGGGACTTGTCATTATTTAGTTTTCTTATAGGTTTTTGGATTTCCTCTTTGGTGATCTCACCACTTAACATTTCTACTTCTTCACTAAATATTTTCTTTGGAATTATGCTCTTCAGAGAATCCATGACATTCCTACTTTCCTCATTTTCACCTTCTGCTCTAAATAGTACTTTGTAAAACTTGAAGAACTATTTTTTAATATCCTCCTAACTAGTCAGTGAGGTTCCATCTTACCATATTTGATCTATATGCTCTTTAATTCCTTTTTCCTTAATATACCTAAAGAAGAACTTTGTTCCTTTGTCTCCATTGTTGATCCAAGAACTTTGTTCCTTTGTCTCCATTGTTGATCCAATTTAGCTTTGCTCTTGTTTTAAACCTTGAATGCGGTTTACATTTGGATTCTCCTCAGAGCATTTTTTGCTAGAGAGAGTTTCGTGCCCAAGGCTTCATTGTAAGGATCATTTTACAAGCAATTTTCTACTTTTAGGAGTTTTTCTTGCAGGTAGTTTTCTACTTTTACAAGCAACCACTTATTAATCTCCCTTATGGTAATGATTGTTGCTCTACAATCTTCATCTTTTAATAAACTTGTAATTAGCAAGAATTGGTCTTTCTTGATTTTCTCTTTAACCACACCATTGTTGAATAGGATTGGGCTTTTATTAGGTGGTGGTTAGATAGTGTATATGGGTAGACTATCACTTTACAACCTTTATCCCTAGAATCAAAACTGAAGTGATCCATATTGACATAGAACCTATCTAGCATGTAGTAGATTCTTTTGCACCCTTGTTGGGAATTGGACGATGTGTACCATATACTGGTATTTTCCTTCTTCAATCCTTCCAAGGGGTCAAAAAAATTTAGTTTTGTTTTCACCCTTTTCCAGAAGTACTTCTCATTACCCTTCCACCCCATGTCAATGCTCCCCTTTTTATCCTCCATCTATTCTACCATATCAAAGTCCCCTCCAATTATCCAAGGGTTATATTCTATAAGTTACAAAGCCATTTCCAAAGTTCAATTCTTTCCCTATACTCATTGGGGGTGTATATAGAGCATACCCCAAATATGGTATCATCTTTTACTGGGTAAAAGCACAAAGCTGTGTCACACTTTATAAAGGAAACAACTAACACTGATCCAACTTTTAAACTTGAATCACTAAAAAGTGACATATGTTTTGAATTTTGAAATGATGTAAACTAGTAAAATATGTATTTTTTAGGATATTTTATGTTTGTATTTAAAAATATATATATATATATATTTTAAACTATTTCTTAATAAATTAACACTATAATTTAGTTATTGATAAAATGTTGAAAAATGAAGTTGCATGAGATGCCAAACTTTTTATAGTAAATTTTATTTTTTTTCTTTCAAATTTTTTGTGTGTATTTATAACTTGAAACTTTAGTGCATGGATATATATTTTTCCAATTTTGATAAATAAATATTTTTAAATAAATATTAAAATGTGCATGAATTAAAAAATAGTTGTTTCCATCGGACACCAACTTTCATATTAAATATTTATCTAAAATGGAAAAAAAATTATACCATCTTGAAATAGATTCTTTTATCTATTGCATCATACTTTTTTCAATTTTTTTTTAATAAGTTTTAGTATTTTTCCTTGGCATGGTAATCAACCTAATATTTTGTGTTGATAACCTACTTTTAGTAAAAATAAAATATAAAATATAAATAATAACTAAACTATTAAAATAATTTTTTTTTTTTGAAAACTACATTTATGCATCTACAAAAGGGTATTTTTATATTTAAAAAAATGTTATTTACATTAGTAGGAGTTATTGAAACTTCAAGTTTTTCAAATAATTTTATTTTTTTGGTAAATTAGACTCAAAGTGGTGCTCCATATATTTTTAGCCAACAATTTTAGTTGAGAAAGTTGTGGAAGTATCTAACTTGGCTAGAATGAATCTTACTAGACCATATGTTTGACCAAAATTGATTTTTAGTTAGAAATATTTAAATTAAGTTGTACTGATAAGTTGGTTGAAAGTGTGACACAACTTTGTGCTTTTACCCTACTAATTTAGACCACAATGCCCTATTACATGGGGAAGTTCCTTTCTCTTTGAAAAATTGTGTCCACTTTTTTGGAGAGTAGAATAGTTGTACCTTCTCTCCCTTTCTCATGGTTAGTTACAAAGTGCTTGAAGTCTTTCCAAATAAATTTGAGATTTTTTTCCAATGTGAACCTAGTTGCTTTTACTTCATGTAGGAAGATAATATCTTTATCTCTTTCTAGGTTACAAAACCTTCTTACAATGTGCTTCCTATCTAGGGATTCAAGTCCCCTTACATTTTAGGATATGCAATTAAGATTCATGGTAGTCTAGTTTGCGAGAGGTATCCTTTTCATTTCTAAAACTTTCAAAACACTTTGGGATGTTTCTTTTGTTTCTAATCTTTTGGACCTTGGAGTGGGGATCACCACACTTGTCTTTTTCCTCTTCTGTTTGGTGATATGAAAGTTACCCATCCCAATTGGGAGCACTCTTTCCTTTCCTTTCCTTTCTATTTTTTTTGAGCCTATAGTAGGTTCCCTTTTTGCTTTTGCTTGTTCTTTTGTGACCAACTTATTGTTTAAGTCCCCCTTGTCTCCTAGAGGAGTCATTTCCCTGGGAGAATTACCATTATTAACTTTAGAGGTAGTAGAGTCAATTGACATAGTTATTGCTTGATCATCAAAGCTATTATTACATCACCCATTTAGCATAGCACGTACCCTTCAGTGCCTATTCGGCTTTCCATACTTTTTTGACCATCAGACATAATCTTGTCTCTAATTTTGCCTATTATAGCATGTTTCTCCTAGATTGTTTTAGGGGAGTTACATTTGCCCATGGAATCATGCTCTTTATTTTTAGTGTTACCATTTATACTTTCATTTTGATTTAACTTGTTACAATCCTCCACGATCATGGTAGTGACACCCACGACATTAGTAGGAGAGTGTCCCCCTACACCCTTACAATTTTCACCACATCCTCATGGTCAACTTATTTCAATGGGTTGTAGGGTCCCACCCTACTACTCTTGCCCTGTGTGCTACTATCAAGATGGTTTTTATGCTCAATTTCAGATATCATATTTTTGACAATATAAAGTGATAATCCCATATTGGATTATTCCAGTTTTGTACCCCACAATAGGGTCTAAATTGTTGTTATCTGTATTTTTATTTTTAAAATTCCTTTGGATTATAAAATCTTCTATTTCCTTAGATTCAATTATGTTATTGCTATTTTTTTCTTCTTGTTTATCCTTCATGCTTTGTTTAATTTTGTCCATGAAAATTTGTTGAGCCTTTTTCTTGGTGGTTGTCAGCTTTGATCCAATTCTTGAGTCAGAGTGGAGTACAATGGAGGTTGTCTCTTTACAACCAAAGTCCTTTAGATCACTCACATTGATATTTCCAGTTGCAAAAACGTCAACCTCTCTGTTTAAGGCATCAAATTGATTAGATAATTTGATGTGTTCTTGTTGTTGCAACAACTCATCCTTATTAGGGTTTTTACTTGGCAAGGTTGAAGTCGAGGGTGGGGTTCATCTTCCCCCTCACAACTCTAGCCCTTTTCAAGAATCAAAGCCATTCCCAGGTCCTTTGATTTTACTGAATTCCTTGATCCAAAACCTAAATTTTCAGATAGAAGCGAGCTCATGTCCTCTTTTTCATTTTCATTTTGATTATTCTCCATATTAATATTCAAAATACTAGGGTTAGGGTTAATATTTTTCTTTAAGATAATGGGGCAATTCCTTCTTACATGCCCTTCCTTCCTACATAAATAACAAGCATTGATACCCCCTAACATTTCAATTTTGCAAGAAACATTTGATTCATCCATATTGAAATTAATAGTTTATGAGATTTCTATCCCTGATGCTAGTGCAACCAATGACTTGGTGTCCATATGGGGGAGGGGGAACTAATTTTCCTCTATCCCCACCACATTCCCAAAATGGGCCATTACATATTCAAGTAGATGCCAGAGAAATGGAGGGACACCTTTAACCACTAACCATCTTGGACATGATAGTGCGAACACCTCATCCCCAATGGCCTATAGTGACCATTTCATGCCCTGAAAGATGCATTTACCAACATTCTAAAACTACTTTTTAACTACCCATTCTTGCATATGTTTTTCTCTTAAAAAAAATTAAAAACAAACCCTTTTGTATCATTCTGCATAGTGAAAAATGAATTCCAAGTTTTTTATTCCACACATTCCTTAACCATTTATCCATATATTTGTGGGCCAAGAGTTTTGTAAGGTCCACAATCACAAAAAAGATTGCACTATTTCTAAGATTATCACATTCATTTTTATTACAACACACATTCTAGGGTTAGGTGTGAAAATAAGTAATTTAGGAGACCTAGGAGGGGGCTTACCTTGTCCCCTTCCATTCTTGTCTCCTGCACCTTCCTCGTTGTTGGATGAAACCAGGAAATTGGCCTCGAGTTGGACACACTTTCTTTTCAACCACAACATCTCAAAATGAATGACTTATCATTTATTTTAATGTCATCTCCATTCTCTAGCTTGATTGCAAATGGCATGGGGGGTAACCTCCTCCATAATTTTTCCACACCCCCAAAGAATTTACAACACATTCACAACATGTAAAACATACAAACAACCAAAACACACGCGCAAGAATAGGCAAACTTGGAAGGCAAATAATGAAGCATATAATGAAGGCAGGCGAGGGCACTTATGACCAGTGCCACCTTCTGTGGAGGAGGGCTTAGCCTCCACCTATAAACCCTAGAATGCCTCCATGCTCTCACATGTCCTTTGCTCATGTCCAAATACCACTAAAACTTTAATTTTAAATAAAACAACTTGTGAATTTACTTATTGGATTACTACCATCTAACTATAATTTCATTAAAGTGAAAAGAATTAATAAGAATACATAATTTCTTATTGATTTATTTCTTTATCATAAAAATCTATAATCTAAACATTAATTAATTTTATCTATCAATATATTTAAAATGAATCTTTCCCTTTTTTTATTTTTTATTATTACATGGTTTTTGAATTAGTAAGACCAATAATACCTTTAAAATAATTGCTTTGATAATGTTCTAGTCTAACTATATTAATAATAGTTACATAAGCTCAAATATTTTCTTTGAAGGAGTTTCTTAAATAAAATAGTTCATAAAGAATATATTTATATATATATACCAAATCAAACTTACCATCTTATTAAAATTTTAATTTTAATACCATTCAATTCTTCATATGATTTTTTTTTAAAAATATTCTCTACACTTGATTTCATATTTAATATGAGATAAAAATTAAAAGACGGTTTATTATTTATGAAGTACTTTACTTGGATTTACGCCCATGATCTCCACTACCAAAACAAATATAAATTCGTCTCACTTACGCCTAATGTTTCTTATAGATAATATTTGTAAAACTTTAAGTTTTATATACATAGTTAACAAAATCTAATAACTACTTTTCCCATAAAGTTCAACACTTTATAAGTGACGCATTGATTTTGTAGTTTATCTGTAGCTGTTTTTAGAACAATTCTTATGTTATCTGCTAAATGATGGTATTGATTCTATGGTTTTATCTATGGCAGATTTATTCTCTGCTGTTAACTGTTAAATGAAGGCATTTATTCTGTAGTTTTATCTATTGTTGTTGTTGTTTTAATCTAAAACAATTCTGCTGTTAACTGTTAAAAAATACATCAATTCTGTAGTTCTAGTTTTAGTTATCCCTGTTCAAAGCCTTATTCCCACGCATTCAACTATGGGGGTGCAAATATGATACTCATAGGAATGGAAAGGACTCTTAAACCATTTCACAGGTATGGAATTCAATGATAAACTTAGAATTCTTTGTGGTCTATGAATTCCATGTAGAGTAGTAATCATTTGGTAGAAAGAGAGAGCCTACCTTGGCAAAAGAGAGTTGAAAGTGATGGAGCCTCTCTGATCTCCTCCTCTCGCAGTGATGAATTAGATAAAAAAGAATGATCACCCTAAATGCCTCCCTTCCGCCTTATTACAATTTCTTCCCTGCCAAGGAAAACATGCAGAGTGGTTGTGGTGTCTTCGATGTGTTGCATGGCTGCTGCCACGCTGCATTTCCAGATCAGAATTCTTACTTCACTGGAGTTTAACTACTTCTTCATTAGCCGCTGGCATTTAAAAATCATTTATTTTCTCCTTTGCTTCCACGTTCTATTCCAAACTGAAGAATGGCTGCGTATAAATAGCATGTTGATTTTAATTGCCACGACTTAAGAAAATATTTATAATACTGGTTAAGTTTAGCGTAGATTTAGATATTTAATCACCACGTTTTGTTCGCGTTTTTTCTAAATATTATTAGTACTTGTATTGCAATGAGTTTCATTTTCACAAGTTAACTGATTATTAAAAAAAGTTAGTTTTCAACCAATCAAAATTAATATTATAAAATAAAATAAAATAAGATAATTTTTGTATAGTTAAGTTGTAAAATTTTTAATTTTATAAATTATACAAATTATTTCTTATCAAGATTCTGACTTGACAGATTTTAAGAAAAAAAAAAGTCTAACTATTATTTAACTATTATTTAGCCTATTATTTGGTAACAGTGGAAGTGAAATTATGTGTTCTGAGGCGGCAGGTGATGGGTGTAACAATGTTGACAAATTCGCAGAGACAGGAACATAACTCCCGCGGCAATAAATCAGTGTTTGACAAATTCTTTGAGACAGGAGCACAACTCCCGCGGAATTCAATAACAAAGTGTTCGCAATAAATACGATGTGATGCCTTTCCATTCCACGACTGTTATTCATTCCCACTAAAACTTCTCATCAACGGCACCCCTTCCTGCCCCGCTTCCTCTGCGTTAGCCATCAATGTTTGAAATTGCTCTTAAGAAAAGACAAAATCCTTGTGCTCAAATTTGATTGGATAATCGCTTGTGATGACGGATCTACCCAAGCTGTCAATCTTTATTCAGCTTTTTCATGAGGAGCATCCATAGCCTCTGGACGAAGGAGGGATTATAGGCAAGATGGTTTTGGATACGTCTGATTAAATGGTTAAGGCGCACTTTATTCGTGCTACTGTTAAGAGTTGAGATGGTAGACGGAAAGATGAAGAACTTAATAAAATATCATGGCAGTTATATTAACCGCTTTATAGAGTTTTACTTGTAGCAGAACAGTAGTACTCCTACCTACTTCTAAAATATAGATATGCACTCGGATGTCTTGGGGGCGCTTTTCAAAAATCACAAAAAAAAGCCAAAAAAAGTGATGCACCGATAGTGGGGAACTAAGTCATGTAATATTGGTATGCTTGATGTAGCATTACATGATTGGTCAATTTGTGTGTTTTTTAAATTGAAGGGATTGGTAGTTGGATACTAAGTGTAAATTTATTGACACTTTATTGCGCAAAAATAGACCCCAGACTGTCCATATCTATACCAGCGATGGGACCTTGTCCTATGATCAGCTCCTCTCCCTTAACATAATTTTTAAAAATAATACAGATGCATCAACGAAACACAGGTATTACTCATATAGGGCAACATCCTCTTGATGACATTGTGTACTTTGCAGAGTATGATAACATGTATTGACTGGAGCTGTTTGAGCAATTGAGAGATGTTAGGCTGCTGCTTCTTCGACTGTTTGATAAACTGAGAGATTAGGTTTGACATATTCTCATTATCTCATCTTCATATCTTTTTATTTTTCATATTAGGTACCTTCGTAAATTTCTTTCTCTTGTAGTGTTTGTTACATTCAAAATCTTCATATCTGTTTATCTTTATATTAGGTTCCTTCATAAATTTTTGTTTATATGTTTTTCTGTTTGTTAAGATTTTATATCTGCTTATGGATTGTGGCAGTTTTGGTGGTTGAATTCGTGCTTGTAACTGTAAAATTGTCTTAAAATTTCTTTGCAGGAATTTTCTGTGTAGGAAAATATCTCAGCCGCTTTCCATAGGAACATTGCCTTAATATATGTAATCATTGCGCCACACTTGAATTTACCTCAACCATGAGCCATTTTTTCGCAGTGAGTTATGGGGAAGGTGGTGATTTGAACCTTTGTCTTGCCCTTAGAAGTGTTGCACATTACTAGTACACCGCAACCCCTTGGGTAGTCGCCTGAACTTTATACTTTATACACTTTGAAAGAGTTGCAGTGCTTTTATTTCTGCAAACTTGCAATCTGTCTTTTTCTTAAGGGAAACTGATAACATCACTGGGCCCAGACTAGTTTTTGGAGGAACAGGCCCCAGCATTGGATGTGTTATTTCCAGAGCACATGTCCTCAAAGTTATAGGCCCTCTTATGGCAATCTGGTAATTTTGGTAATGGGGTCGTAGGTTAAAGGTTTTGGTAGTTTTGATTCTTCTATCGTCTGTTTTGTGCAGTGACGTTGTTCTTTCTCGTGTTGAAGTCATGAAACCAAGGCCTGGAGCTATTTGCTTACAGAGCTAGCCTTGCTTTCCATTGGCTCCTTGATCACCAGTCTCTTTTCAAATGTTTTTTCTGCTGCTTCAACTGTATAACTGGCTTGTGCTTTGTCCTGTTTCTCATGGTCATCTTCTCCACGAAAAGCCTCCGATAAGATCTCTAGACTAGCCTCCTCTAGCAAGTAGTCATCCTGAAGAGAGAAGTTTGCCAGCCATTTTAATAGGGAAAAGAATGAAACTGTTAGTTTTCCCCACTCCATAGGGTGAAGCTATTCAATAATCATTCCCTCTCAAGCTGAATTATTAAATACAACTTGGCATCATAGCCTTCACACATGCAGCTTGCGCTTGTGTACAGGAGTCGAGCACATTCTTTGAGGCTCACTTCCAGGTTTAAGTACAGGCAGACCACACACATCCCTTGTCACTTGCAGGCTTTTGTATTTCATATTGTCTCTCTGTTCATCTGAGGCAGCTTACAACACTCATCTCTTTATACCGAGGCATAATATCATGTACATTTATGATGTATAAAAATTGATATGATAAACATGATCTTATTTTTTTTATCTGCTTTCTTCTCTCATGCACACAATTACAAATTGTAATCCTCTATTCATTAACTGTCCAGTTTTGCAATTATTTTTGTATTGCAATTATAATACTTTTCATAGTTGCTAGGAGACTTGTACCCTGACCCTTGGTACTTGTCTTCTGTGCCAGAAACAGTCCCTTTATTGGAGAACTATATGGAGACGTCTCCAGACATTAGGAGACTTCAGAGGAAGTTTCTTTGCATCTCCTATATGTCTCCTATAAGCATCCCTTGAAAATAAGGAAACTTCCAATGGAGGTTTCTCAGATATATCACATAAATTACATTGGATTTTCTTAAAGTGCTGAAATATGGTTGAAAAAAGTTAAAAGAACTAAACAAATACAAGTAATAAATAATAAATTATTTATTAAGCATATTTTAATTGTTAAGCAGAAGAATTTTCATCAAATATTTAAATTATGGCCCTTTTTCAGCAATTACCCACCTTCCCACAGAAGACTAGTGATATAATTTTCTTCAATTTTCTACAGAAACATTCAAGTGATAACATCCTTCTCTTATATTTCGCTTCAAAAGTTGAGGGGGGCACAAACCAATTCCTCTTTCGAGTAGTTCCCAAGTTCTGTGGAAAGACATGTTTTTTGGTTTTTGACATGCTTTCTTCCATCATGCTTAACAGGGGTTAGCTGCATTACAGCTTTAAATTCCAACAACATCTTCAATTCTCTCAGACTCTAACCAACTGCTTTTACAATCCAACTCTTATTGAGACTGAAAACCAGCTGCCAAATCTGCCATATTTTCTTCTTGGATTTTTTTGTGCACGTTATCCCTTCCTCTCTTTATCTTTAATTGCCAGAGCCCCTAACGCTAATAAGATTGGAATGCAACTCTCAAATGAAACCCCATTTCTCCTAAAACCAAAGCGTCTACTTCAAGCATCTCCAATCTCATACCCCAATGAACATATTTATGCCCAAGGATGAGCACAGGAATCGAAGGAAGACTCTCGGCTTTACTGCTTTGTCCTATATGGTATAAATTCATCCAAAGCTAAAACTATCCTCTGTGCCTCATTCCATCAATGACATCTTTGTCTCCAGTACACTAGTCACCACATACCAGCATACCTATCAGCTATCACCATACACTTTGTAGTCATTTGCTGCAAATTCCAGATCAGATCACGGCCTTTTAGCAGCACACAGTGACATTCTAAGATATGTTCCAGCTATACCATCAACATTTATGATCATTTACAGCCCAGCACTCAGCCACTATTTCATATTTGTTGTTTGTTATTTTGTGAGTGGAGATCTAAGCTTTTAGATCCTCATGCCATAGATCCAGATTTAGACCCTATATTTGAATAAAATTCTTCATCTTATTCCTATATTTGAAGTAAAATCCTTTGTTCATATTCCCTAAGAATGGAACTCAATTGTGAATTATCTTGCCAAATGGGCTAGAAAGGAAAATCGCAACTAGATCCAATTGGGAGGTCCTTTTAAAAACTGGGAGAGGAGCTCACTATTGAAAAGTTGGGTTGTGATTTGAACCTTTACTACTGGATCCAATTGACGAACTCTATTAAAAATTGGGAGAATAGGTCACTATGAGTAAGTCAAGCTATGACTTGAACCAGGACCAACATTCGAAAAGTTTAGGGTTTTACTGTTGGATCCAACCCTCAAACCCATTTTTTAATATAATTATCACAATAAATTAAAAAAATCACTCCCACGATTTTGCTACTAGATCCAACTGGCAGGTCACTCCCACGGCTTTGCTACTAGATCCAACTGGCAGGTCCTTTTAAAAACTAGGAGAGGAGCTCACTATTGGAAGGCGGGTTGTGATTTGAACCTTTACTACTGGTCTCAATTCACAAACTCTTTTAAAAACTGGGAGAACATGTCACTATGAGTATTTCAAGCTATGACTTGAACCTGGACCAACATTAAAAAAGTCTCGTGGCTTTGCTATTGGATCCAATGAAATTAATTAATAAATAGTAAATACGGTGAAAGGTGCATTCTCACGGCTGGATAGACAATAGTGGATGGAACCCTTGAATTCATTTTTTAATATAATTATTGCAATAATTTTTTTCATAAAACTTTTAATTTAGAAAATAATAGTTAATCAATATTATTAAAAATTAAAAAAAATCACTCCGAGAGCTTTACTACTAGATCCAGCTGGCAAGGCCTTTTAAAAACTGGGAGAGGAGCTTACTATTCGAAAGTCCGTTGTGATTTGAACCTTTACTACTGGACTCAATTGACACTCTTTTAAAAATAAGGAGAACAGGTCACTATGAGTAAATAGGACTATGACTCACCTGAACCAATATTAAAAAAGTTCTAGGACTTTACTGCTGGATCCAGCCCTCAAATTCATTTTTTAATATAATTATCACAATAATTTTTTTAATAAACATTTAATTTTGAAAAATAGCAGATTAAACTTTTCACATAATATTGCCATTCTCATTGTGCAATGATTTTATATAATATCAATATGACAAATCCCAACGACTGCTTCAAAATCTGAGCTATTACAAGGACTAATTTAAAAATCTGAGCTATTACAAGAAAATACTTTCTTAAATTGCTGTAAACAGTCTCAAAGAACTGTCAGAAAAGTGAAAATTTTCAATGATGTTTACCATGTGAGCAATTGCTGTTGTGACTTTTGTAGCAAAAAGAAGATTAAACTCCTAACAAAGTACTTTTGTTGCTCTTAGAGACTTTTTTTGCCTTCTTTGACAAGCTCGGTATCTTATTTCTACCAACTTAGCTGATAACAGGCTCCCTTTATTCAAGGAGTATATCTATTTGATGGCTTCTCCAAGCTCTTTTTGGGGACAAGATTGTGTAAAAACCATATGGGTTTTCTCTCTTCTTGCTTTACTTACTGTATCTATCTACCTTTAAGCTGTTTGCTACCTGAAAAAAAATGAAGCAGAAGACATTTGTAAGGTAATACACAGAGAGGCTTAAGCCAGGTCAAATAACATTGATAAAATCAAATAAAAATAGTTTAGAGTTTCAGTAAAAGCACAAAATTTTGCAAGTTCAATGTGTTGTATCTTCATCAACTCACCCAAGAGAATAGAGCAGATATCCCCACTCCAATTCCTATCCATAAAAGTGGTTACCCTCTGAAATCAAACAATTAGCAGCAGTATATTTGACAAAATGAGCCTTGTTCAATGTGTAGGAGAACTAAATCAAATTCTTGAATGTATCCTGTAGTACACAATATGAACAAAAACAAAATTTCTGACATGATTTGCCAAGATGAATACTCAATCCCCTTACATTAAGGTTGGCAGCGGTGGAATATATTGAGGATTAGGATGACTTGACCCAACAGAAGATGTCTGTGCACCAGAGTTTGATATTGACGCTAGAAGAAGCTGAACCTTTGACTGATCCAATCCTAAGGACAGTAATAACCTATCTTTAGAGAACCTACAATATAATTGATGGCTTTCAATAAATCCTCAGAATAAAACACTACATATCAATAGAATAACTACACAGCTCATAACCCATTCTTTGTGGATGCTGATAACCAAGAATCTCTATATAAACTAGATTGAATAGTCAAAAGCGCTGCTGTTAAAAACATTGCAATGGGTTCCACTAATAGTAGCCAGATCCATACTTAACTCACCAAAGAGTGAGTATTCCTGTAGTAAACATTACTAATTATTAACAACTGTAATGTAGGAACACTTAATTGCACACCACTATAATGCATATTAGAATTCACTCTCTCGTGTACTTCACCATTCATCTATATATTTTTCTTTTCTATATTTCAATATCTTTCTTTGTTGTATTATTCTGTACTATATATATATATATATGTTGATGTTCTAGCAGCGACGGGCTGCTTCTTCCAGACCTGAGCATGAAGATAATTAAAATATAGCCTAAACGGCTATTTAAATTATACTTATATTTCTTTTGAGGCCGACTTAAGTCACTTTGATGAGTCACGTCTTTTATCAAACAAGATCTAATATTTATTATTGAAAGTCGTCTATTTATCAAGGCCGACATCTCTTCACCTGGAGGCACGAATTCTAGAGACACGTCATTCTTTAAGGAGGCACGATTTTCTATGAGGCCGACCTCTTGAAGAGTTGCGATTGGTCATGTTTTATTGTTAAGACTCATCTTTCTATTCAAGCCAACTTGTCTTGGAGAGACACGACTCTTCATCTCTGATTTGTATATATATCCATTGGCATTTACATTGTTGATCATCAATTGGAGAAGTTTGATATTATTCTTTGAAGTGCGAATTCCTACTAAGGCAGTTCGAGTTTATCATATGAGAAGAGATTGATTTATACAGTTGGCTGAGTTCATCTTCAATCTGATATTCCACTGCATCAGATTGTGTTGCATGTGTTAGGCCTTTCATTTTGGCCTCTATTGTAAAAGTGACTTCATTATTGTTCAATATATAAGTGATATATTGTTGCTGGGTTTTTCTCCCTCAAGAGGAGGGTTTTCCCAGGGTATCTCCTATGTTATTGTGTCTGATTTCTGAATTAATTTTTTCTGCATTTAATCTGATCACTAAATTTAACATGGTATTAGAGCGGGTTTGAGGAGATCGTGATCAGATTTGTTCTTACAGCGATATTCTATTCTCTTCTTTATATTTCTTTGTCTATCTCTACCTTTGTCAAGATGGTGAACGGTTTGAATATTGAGGATAGACTCGAGGGAGCATCCAACTTCACATCATGGAGATTCAGGATCATGCTTACCTTGCGTGAAAATGACTTGGGTGAGTTTGTGGAGTCCAGTGTTCCTAAACCTAAGGAGGAAGAAGAGAAGTTGCAGTGGATGAAGAAAGATATCAAGGCAATGAAAATATTGGTTGATTCCGTTAAGGATCATATCGTTCCTATTGTCTCTAAGTTGAAGACGGCAAGAGACATGTTTAAAACATTGGAAGAAATGTATGAAATCAACAATACCAGCCGGGCACTTGCACTGAAGCAACAACTACACCATGTGAAGATGGCGAAAGGAGAATCAATGATTGCATACTTCATGAGGATTTCAGATTTGAGAGATCAGCTCTCGACAATTGGCCATATGGTTGACGACAAAGACTTGACTATGCTTGCTCTCAATGGTCTTCCTTTGTCTTGGGAATCCTTCATTCAGGGAATCAGTGCAAGATCAAAATTGCCTAAGTTTGATCGTCTAAGGGCAGACTGCATTCAAGAAGAATCAAGGTTGGTGGCTAGAGGTGTTGGTCAAAGTTTAAAGAATGAAGATATTCATGTCCTCGCCTCCCATGCTTCGAAGAAGAAAGGAAAAGATGGAAAGAAAGGGTTCTTCAAGAGGAATCGAGATAAGGGAAATGATGATACACCCGCCTCCAAGAAGAAGAGAGACATGTCCAAGATTCAATGCTTTAGGTGTGATAAGTTTGGCCACTTTGCTAAGCATTGTCCAACTAGACCTAAGCAACAAGCCACCGTTGCAAATGTTGATGATGTTTCTCCACAGAAGGATTCATGTGAATACTTGTTCTATTCAGCATTGTCAAGCAATGTACCTACAAATACCAACACTTGGCTGATCGATAGTGGTGCTTCTCAACACATTACCGGATTTAAGGAGCACTTATCAAGTTTGGTGGAGAAAGATTTTTCCGAACAAGTTATTATCGGAGATGATGTTGGCTACTCCGTGAAAGGAATTGGGACCTCTACTCTTCATTTGGATTCTGGCATTACACTTCAGTTGAGAGATGTTCTTTATGTTCCAGGAATCAAGCGCAATCTCATCTCCATTTCAGCTCTAGAAGATAAAGGGTATCAAGTTGGCTTCTCTAAAGGAAAAGTTCTTGTGTGGATGGAGAATTCAGTTTCAAGGATGCTCAAGTAATTGGTGTTAGACATGAAAGCCTCTATAGGCTATGTACGCGTCCTCTACAAGCATTAGTTCATGATTCTTCAAGCCTGTGTGATCTGTGGCATCGAAGATTGGCTCACCTTCACTTCTGAGCCTTACCTATCATGGAGAAGATGGTCACGAGACTTCCTAAGTTCAATCAAGAGCATGAAGGAACTTGCAAAAGATGTGCTATGGGTAAGAATTCAAAAGCTCCTTTCCACAGTAGAGAAAATAGATCTAAGTGTATTTTAGACCTTATTCATTCTGATTTATGTGGACCTATGTCTGTTCCTTCTTCGAGTGGTTTCTTGTATTATGTTCTTTTTATTGATGATCACTCTAGAAAGACTTGGATCTATTTTTTGAAAACTAAAGAATCTGAGGAAGTGTTAGAAAGGTTCAAAGAGTTCAAAGCTCTAGTAGAGAATCTTTCCGGTAGAAGAATCAAGATCCTCAGATCTAATAATGGAGGAGAATACACCTCTGGTAGCTTTCAAAATTTCCATGTTGATGCTGGGATTAAGAGGGAGTTTTGTGTTCCCTATAATCCTCAACAGAATGGTGTTGCAGAGAGAAAGAACAGAACAATCGTGGAAGCAGCAAAAGCCATGATTCATGACCAGGATCTACAAATCTTCTTATGGGCAGAAGCTTCTAGGACTGCAGTATATGTTCAGAATAGAAGTCCTCACAAGGTCTTGGAGAATATGATTCCGGAAGAAGCCTTTACAGGGAAGAAGCCCGAGGTTAGTCATTTGAGGATCTTTGGATGTCCTGTCTATATTCATGTTCCAAAAGAAAAGAGAACTAAGTTGGAACCTTTTGGCAAGAAGGGAATATTTGTGGGCTACAGTGAGACATCAAAAGCCTATAGGATATATGTTCCAGGTCAGAAATTGATTGAAATCAATAGAGATGTCACATTCGAGGAAGATGTTGCATTTAGAAGATCCAAGGGAACTCATGTGGAGATTGACTATGATGAGTCCCCTTAGGATATGGAAGTTGACCATTCTCCTGAGATTCAGAGGGAGACTTCAGAACCGAAGGAAGATGTTGATCCAGTTGAGCCCTTGGAACCTATTGATGGGCCTACCGATATTGTGATTAGAAGAAAGAGACCTCTTTGGGCTAGGAAAACTATGCAAGAGGCTGAAAGATTCGCAGCTCCTGGAGGTACATTCAAAGAAAGTAAAAGGCTGCATAAGTTCTCCAGTTATGTTGCCTTGATGAGTCAGATTATTGAATTTGAGCCTTCTAGTGTGGAGGAAGCCTTCAGTCAACAGGTTTGGAAAGATGCTATGTCAGAGGAGTACCAATCAATTCTCAAGAATGATGTTTGGGACATTTTTCCTAGACCCGAAGGAAAATCTGTGGTATCTTCAAAATGGCTCTTCAAGATCAAGCATGCAGCTGATGGGAGCATTGAGAAGTACAAGGAAAAATTCGTGGCTCGTGGGTTTTCACAGAAAGAGAGAGTTGATTATGAAGAAACTTTTTCTCTTGTTGCTTGCTATACTTATGTCAGGACTATCATTGCCATTGCTGCATCTAGAGGATGGAAGATTCATCAGATGGATGTGAAGACAACTTTTCTAAATGGTGTGATCAAGGAAGAAGTTTACATCGAGCAACCTGATGGGTTTGAGGTACATGGGAAGGAGTCTCATGTTTGCAAGCTGAAGAAGGCCTTGTATGGTCTTAAGCAGGCTCCTCGTGCATGGTACAAAAGAATTGATTGTTACCTGTCAAGTTTGGGCTTCTTGAAGAATGATGCTGACTCTAATCTATACTTTAAGGTAATTGATGGTGAAGCATTGATTTTGGTTTTATATGTTGATGATTTGATACTTACTGGAGAAGAGCACTTGATCATCAAATGTAAGAAAGAGTTGGCCTTTGAGTTTGAGATGAAAGACCTTGGACTTATTCACTACTTCCTTGGCTTAGAAGTCTGGCAGAAACCAAATGAGATGATTCTAAGTCAAGGGAAGTACACCATTAATGTACTTAAGAGGTTTGGTATGATGGATTGCAAATCCATGTCTACACCTATGGAGACCAACCTACATAAATTGAAGGAGGCTGCAACTAGTTCAGACTTGGTGGATCCTACAATGTACAAACAACTGATTGGGTCCTTGATGTATCTAGTTAACACTAGACCAGATATCTGTTATGCTGTGAGTGCACTTAGTCAGTTCATGTGTGAACCGAGACAGATACATCTTGTTGCAACAAAACATATCCTGAGATACTTGCGTGGCACAGTTGGATATGGGTTGAGATATTCTTCAGATGCTGACTTGGAGTTGCATGGTTATACTGATTCTGACTGGGCAGGATGTGTCACAGATTGGAAGAACACCTCTGGATGTTGCTTCAGTTTGGGATCAGCTATGATATCCTAGTGCAACAGGAAGCAGTCATCTGTAGCATTGAGTACAACAGAGGCAGAATATATTACAGCTTGTATGGCAGCTCAAGAAGCAGTGTGGCTTCGCAAGCTCCTTGCAGGATTGTTTGGACAATCAATGGAGCCTACTATCATTCATTGTGATAACCAGAGTTGTGTGAAGCTTTCTATCAATCCTATGTTTCATGACAGAACCAAGCATGTTGAGATAAAATACCACTATATTAGAGATATGGATTGAGGAAGGCTATACGGTTGAGGTATATTAGCACTGATGAGCGGACGACAGACATTCTCACCAAGCCTCTCTCCAGAATAAAGTTTGTGTACTTTCGAGATAAGCTTGGTATGGTGGAGAATCCAGCCTTAACTGAGAAAGAGACTCAGTATCAGTGATAGCCTGTAATGAGTTCTTCTCTGTGAGAGAAGTTTGAGGTGAAATCCCTTGATTAATGAGTTCTTCTCGATAAGAGAAGTTCGAGGTGAAATCCCTTGTTTAATGAGTCTTCTCGATAAGAGAAGTTCGAGGTGAAATCACTTGTTTCCACCCTCTGAGAGAGTCATGGTGGATGTCATGTGTGTGACTCCATGACAACATCACGTGAGAGAGTCTATGATGATTTTCTTGTACTTGTGTTTTCACCCTCTGGGAGAACCATGGTGAAAGTCATGTTGAGGTGACAACATCACGCAAGTGATGAACACTTGTATATACCATATATGGTTGTAGCCAGTATGGTTGATATCATGTTGAGGTCATATCTAATATCATGATGAGGTGATATTCTTCCTTTCCACATTTGGTCGTAGCCATTGTGGTAGACATCACGTTGAGGTGATATGTCTTGTGCAGCTGGAAGTATCATCCCTAGCTGAGAGGGAGTGTTGATGTTCTAGCAGCGACGGGCTGCTTCTTCCAGACCCAAGCATGAAGATAATTAAAATATAGCCTAAACGGCTATTTAATTATACTTATATTTCTTTTGAAGCCGACTTAAGTCACTTTGATGAGTCATGTCTTTTATCAAACAAGATCTAATATTTATTATTGAAAGTCATCTATTTATCAAGGCCGACATCTCTTCACCAGGAGGCGCGAATTCTGGAGACACGTCATTCTTTAAGGAGGCATGATTTTGTATGAGGCCGACCTCTTGAAGAGTTGCGATTGGTCATGTTTTATTGTTAAGACTCATCCTTCTATTCAAGCCAACTTGTCTTGGAGAGACACGACTCTTCATCTCTGATTTGTATATATATCCATTGGCATTTACATTGTTGATCATCAATTGGAGAAGTTCGATATTATTCTTTGAAGTGTTAATTCCTACTAAGGCAGTTCGAGTTTATCATTTGAGAAGAGATTGATTTATACAGTTGGCTGAGTTCATCTTGAATCTGATATTCCACTGCATCAGATTGTGTGCATGTGTTAGGCCTTTCATTTTGGCCTTTATTGTAAAAGTGACTTCATTATTGTTAAATATAGAAGTGATATATTGTTGCTGGGTTTTTCTCTCTCAAGAGGAGGGTTTTCCCAGGGTATCTGCTGTGTTATTGTGTCTGATTTCTGAATTAATTTTCTGTGCATTTAATCTGATCACTAAATTTAACAATATATATATACTCCAATTATCCTTACTCAAGAATCACTTAGGGAGAGTTTGAACCTCGGAACTAGCTGGAACAAAAATATAATCCTCTTTACTCTGAAACCTACTAACGAATTTGAAGATCAACTTCCTTCTTTTTCAGTTAAGGTTTTATCTAATTAGCATCTGCAGAAGACAATGAATATACATGGACAACTTCTACATGGACAACTTCTGAATTCCTGCACATACCTTTCAAAGAAGCAACCAAATTGTGATCATCACCAAACCACATCCTATGCATGGGTTTCCCAAAAAGTTCATCATATGTCTGTTAAGTTATGATTCCAACCAAATTTGTCTTCCTCACACAGCCATACCAAGATATCATTGAGAAATTCAAATTCCTCCAGAAGAAATGCTATATGCGATCTCTTGAAGTAGGAAATGTAATTTACCATCAAGATAACCTAGTGGTAGTAATGTTGAAATTGAGTTGGTTGAGTAGTGCTTTAGTATTGAATTTACAAAAATTGATCATTATGAGTTCATATTGATTGTTGGTGTGGCTTGCATGGAGAGGGTTCACCAATCAAATAATCAAATTCATATAGATTTTAGTGCTCCAAAATCATTATATTGATAGATCTCATACTTAAGGAATTCTAAAATTGGTGTAGCAACTAGTTTTCCAGTAATCTCTTAGTTGCAGATAAGCATTGGAATGCTCGACTTCAAGAAAAAATAACTTAAAAAGTTCTTTTTTTTAATTGATAAAAGGGAAATTAGGGTCCTCTACCCATTATATTAATTTAAAAAAATATTACATTGAGATTTACTTTTATAAATTAAATAAATTGCTGTACAAAATTAGAACTGATTTGAAATTATATAGTAAGAAATTGAGAAACGTAGAGATAGGGTGCCCCGCTATGAGCTCCTCTTCCCTATCCCAATTCGATGGAGCGGGTTTAGAATGTGGTTCCAAAACCATCTAGTGAATAGATTTATCCCCCTTGGTGGAATTCGATACTAAATACATTGCCATCTCATTGCACAACATTCAAATTTCTTGAATATTCGACCTGCCAACTTTAAATATTCTTATGTGTTTTGCAGACAGAAAGAAATATGACCACCTAACCATCGCTGGTTTGATTGAAATTTCGATGATAAAGTTTAGAGCTTCCTCAAGCTAGCTAACATGGTGAAGATGGTCCACCATACACACATAATACTCCATGGAAGGTCTAATATGATTATATTGACTTATTCTGACGAAGTATTTCCTCTTCCTCGTCATCAAGTCTGAAATATGGATTATGTGAATTTGTCGTTTGTGAAAATGGAGAAGGTAGCTAGTTCTTGCCATCAATCTGGGTAGCTTCTCAAAGATGCCTAGTAGACCAAATAATAGGGAAAAGCATGGCACATCAGTAGATGCAATAATAACTTGGTCTATTTAACACAATATAATAATAATAACAAATCCTCATTTGCTTCTTGATAGCAATGTTAGAAGGAAAGGAATTCCATTGAATCTATCAACACCCATGCTTGGCATAGTGTGCTGTTGATTTTCTAGATTGGCAATTGTCTCTTACTGATGGCTATGGTAATGTTCATTGAGTCTCCTTCTAAGTGGATATTTCTTATCCCATACATTGTAGCTCGTTTGAAGACCCAAGACTAGAGCTTGGGCTTGGACTTCATTGTTTGTTCCATCAACTAGCTTTTCTGAAGCTGCTCTTATAAAGGAGCTCAACCAATCCCAGATTATGCAAGCAGCCCTGGATTTGCTAGGATTGCCTTTAATTAAGGATTTTCTATTGTAAGTAAATCATCTTAGGTTCTAAATGCACGGTATCATCTTTTGTTGATAGGCTTATTTTTCATTAAATTGTATAAATTAACTGTTTTTTCTATTTTTTTGCAAATTCTATTATGGGGTTTTCTCCACCTTAGTTGCCATGACGGAGAAGTGTTTCTTTTGACAGATTAGCCTGAGACTTGCACCTGACCTTGTCCATTGGACACACATTTTGCTTGGTTTGCCATTTCCAAAAAGTAAAGGAAAGAAAATATTATATGAATGTCCACAAGTCACCAAAATAGGTAAATGGAACTCGGAAATACCACTACAGACAATAGCAAAAGGGAGCCAAATAGAGGTTTCAAAGAAACCGCAACCTAAAAGATTACTAAAAGGAAAACAAAAGCTGAAAGTCATTCTGATGAACAATAAGGAGGGGTCAACTGTTAGAATATGCTCAGATATAACACTATGCTATACACTACGCTTGTATTTTCTTAGTAGTGTATTTTTATGGAGCATTGAAGGTTGGTAACCCTTTCTCTATACCATTTGAACCTGTTTGCACCAAATGCAACTACACTTTTTCTAATTATGGAGCACTAAAAAATGACATTGGTCATTGCAAAAAGTGCAACAAAGATACAGCATAAACATATCGTCATTCTCTAAAGTGCATCATAACAATTGAAAACAAAAACATATTGCAATGCACACTTCAAAATGAGATGTTCAATCGTTTGCTGCCACAACTTGAAGAAACAAGCTATGAGGAGTACATACAAATCAAGACAAAAAATATCATCATCATACGTGACTTACAAGCTGAAGGAATGTTTACTTTAGATCAGAACAATGTAATCTTTGACTTGCAAGAGAATCAAGTATCTACATATGCATCATCATCTCAGGTGCAAAAACTATATCTATATTGTTTTCAGTTTTAATTTACTTTAACTTTTATTAATAAAACAAATTCTAATAGATCTTCCCGTTTTTACAGATTACACAAGTCTGATTTGCTACCTATTCTACAATGTGCCTTCCCAACAGATGACAACAAAGTTAACTATTGCGTATAACTAGTTTTCCACTCAGCTTGTTTTATAGCAATACCAGAAATAATATGTTTAATTTAGTTTTCTGTAACTTCAAACTCAGCATGATACTTTGAACAATGTATCATATCATACATTATAAGACTATTAAACACTTCTTTTTATAAAATGCTTTATTATATATTGGTTTTCTACAATAATTTGGCTACAGACTCACTATTTGGTACAGCCCCTATCAGTATCATTTAAATGTATATATAGTTTTTTTTCAAAGAAAAAACCATTTTCTGCTTTTTTTTTGGCTATAGTTTTGATAATTTGGAAGAGGATTTAATGTTGTTGCTGTCATAAACGTTTCCATCTACTCTGATTCATTGTTCCATATGTAATAATTGCAGTATGGTGTGATTTAAATACTTCAGTTGGTGTGCTCTGACTTTTCAGATTTAGAATTCATCTCTAGGACTGCTGCCTCCTCTTCTACTTCACTGATATTTTGATATATACATGCCACTGTTGTTTCCTCAATATTGGTATAATTATTGTGTTCTAGATCTAATGTAATACATAACCATTTGATGTTTAAATTCCTCCTATTAAGCATTTCGTGCACCAAGTTCTTCATATGTTGACTACTGTAACGCAGTATATGATAACTGTTCTCTGTCTTATCCTGGCTGGCCATATCATCTAATTTTAGTCATACTCCTATTAAAGGGTGTGAAGGTTATGGCAGGATAATATCAAACTAGACTGTATGATACAGATGAATATTTTGCAATCAGTCCATACAGCCATATAAGGTGCAGTCCAGCTAAAAGGAATAGTGTCTTCTTTCTCAACATGAAGACCTCGAAGAAATCTGATAATTGGCATAAGGTATACAACAACCCTAGCAAGCAACACTTTAAACAAATGGCCATGTCTTGTCTTCTTATACCCACTCTATCCAAATATTCCACTATAGTGGCCACCATTTTCCTCACACTGCAAACCAAACCTGACAGGATCCTGATTGATGTCATCTATGTTGCAAGTTGTTAACTGCACCTGCTCTGCACAGATGAAGCTTTTGTAATAGACTACATAATTCTGTCTGTGCAAGTAGTTTTTCAAAAATTTCAAAATACTTAGATGCATCAAGCGTATCCATACAAATTTTTTAACTTTTCAGGGATTTTGCTTAAATCATGCTAATTTTGAATCTTCATATGCCAAAGACAACAACAGAAAATGACCCACTTGAAATTAGAACAAGTTTAAGAATGCCTATTACAGCTTCAGGACCTTGATTGTTGTTAATTTGAATATATCATAGCATGGAAGTTTACAATACAGCTGGATCCATACTTCAATATGTCTGGGATAACCTTTTTATGTTTTGGAAGGTGAATATATTTCTGTACTTGTGTCCTTGGCATTGTATAATGATCTTAAAATATTGCCTGCTTCTATATTCTGTTCTATCTCTTGCATGGGATGGACGATGCATTCTAGATGTTTTGGGTATGACTGTATTTGGAATCTGGAATTTTATCTAGGTTTGGAAGTAAAATTTGCTGAGGCCGTTATATATTTAAAACTATGAAGTGGTCCCAAAACTTTTATTTGCATGTTTATTCTAGAAGAAGGGTCTTTGGTATTGTCAAGTTATAGAAATCTTTGTACTAGGTTGTTCTCTACCAAAACAGAATAAGTTTATAGAAATCTCTGTACTAGGTTGTTCTCTACTAATTATGAAGAGTTTGGACCAAAAAAAAAAAGATTGGTTTGTAGAGCATAGAGGCTATAAATAAGCCTGAACTATAGAATACCTATGAAGGGAATGCACCTTTTCCAAAAAAAATTAAAATAAGAACTCAACTTACTATTGTAGTTATGTGGAAGTACAAAACCCAAGATTATACAAAGGTGATGCAAAAAAAAAAACTCATGTAAAATATTTTAGGGGATATTAAATGCATGATTAGGGGTTCAAACAAGAAGTTTTATAGGCCTGATGCTATTTGGTAGTGAAAAAAAGTGTAAGATGGTTGGATCTAGGTGTTTTCACATGCCAATTTTTTTTACCAAATCACCTATCTTGTTATTAAATAAATCACCTAGGAAATTCTAAAATTACTTGGGCAATTTTGAGGTAGACACAATATAGGTGATTCTGCCACTTAAAGCTTAAAAAACAATTTTTTCACTAAGCAATGAAACATGCAAGCATGGTACATGGACAAAAAACATGAAATAAGAGGCAAGGAGGGCCCTAAGGGTTGACTATTCCTTTCCACGAAGAATATATGAATTGAGAGATTTTCATTCATCATATGAGTCGTGTGTTGGATTGTTAGATCATCATTAGATTGTCATATATGCATATACAATTTTAGACACTTATAAATATTATTGATTTTTTTGAGGCACAATAAACATGTAAGATAGTGGTAAATGGAGATATAACTAAATGGTTGGATTACTTAATTCAAGGTGATTTATTTCTAAAAGGAAACTAGTTATATATTCCTAAGATTTCAATGAGAGAATTTGATGAAAGAAAATTATAGTGGTGGATAAGTAGGTAAGTTTTGGATTGATAAAACAATGACATTGGCAAGTGACCATAATTCTTATACTTGAATGTACAAAAATGCGGAACGATATTTGCAAATGTATAGAATTTTCCTTATTGCTAAAGGTAGTGATCAAACTATTAGATTAAACAAGCCATTATTAATTCCAAAGAAACCTTGGGAGGATATTAGTATGGATTTTGTGTTAGGATTACCAAGGACTCGAAGAGGTCCTGATTATAATTTTTTAGATGTTGGTATATTTTTCAAGGTGACATTTTATTTCTCGTAAGAAAACCAATGATGTAGTACTGTAATAGCTAATTTTTTTTTTTGGAAAAAAATTCATATTGCATGGGGTGTCGTATCATATATGGATGTGAAATTTTTGGTCATTTTTAGAGGAAAATATGGAATAAAATGACTATAGAGTTTAATTTTAATTAGTTTCACATATCAACTAGAAATAGATGGATAAATAAAAAAATATAAATAAAGTTCGAGAAAATTGTTAAGATGTTTATGAGGATAAAATACAATAATTTGGGATTTAATATTTGTGCAAGATGAGTTTAATTCTAATTTAATTTAGTGAATAGAAGTAAATGTAATCCAAAGAATGCTTTAGAGTTGAGATATTTTACTACAAATCATAAAAAGATAGTATAGTTGAATATTATGTAAAATATATGAGTAATTTACATCAAGAATTTAAAACCATTTAGAGTGAAAAGTATAAGAATATGTTGATCAGAAAAGGAGACATAAGGAATATGAAGTAGGAGATGAAGTGATGGTCCACTCAAGGAAGTATAGGTTTTCACAGGAGACATACACTAAGCTAAAAATGAAGAAATTTTATTTTTGTATGATTTTTTAAAATTTTGATTTAGGAAAACATGTGAGGTGTAATTACAAGAAGATATTGTCACATCTCTAATATTAACTATTGTTTATTGCATGTGTATCATGAAGGATAATCAAAATATCAAATAAAAAATATAGATTAGAGTAATTAGGTACATAAGCAAGAAGCTTAAATTAAGGAATTAAAGAGATAGTTGACAATAGAACACATAGAGGAACACAATAAAAGAAAATATAAAGAATATTTGGTGAATTGGAAGGATAATCTAGTTGAATATAATATTCATACTTTTTCTTGTAACCATCTGTAACATGCCAATCGTTCATTGAAGTAATTTTTTCCTAAGTTTTTACTTGCAAGTAACTAAACTATGTAACTTAACCATTTTCATAATTTTTTTCTTACATTTAATAGAGAAAAAATGAACATAGATGTCATAACAATAATCAACATTGATTCCATTCTAATATAATAATCCACATATTATAATATTTCAAAGAATGTGTACAAAGTACATACATAGCTCAACAGAGCTTCAAAGCAATAGATATAGATGGTCCAGGAATCTCCTTTCAAATCTTGGTCTTTTATCACTTGCTAACGAAGAGAAGCATCACTCAAGAGCTTTTCCACCAACTACAAAATCATATGCGGTCCCCCACACATTTATCATACGATATATATGGTCCTACCCTTCAACGAAGAGATTGGTGGAGTAACCTTGTAACAACAACCATTCTGAGTTTAGTGTTGTGTCCTACATGACTAGAACTTGTAAACCCTACAATCTGGAACTAGCATGCATAAATGGATCATGGTGAATTAATAGTGGAGTCAAATGCAATCACACTACTTTGGCCAAAGTGTTCTCACTCAGTACTTTGAGTAATAGTCATCTTACTCATATACACTACTTCAAGCTTGATTTGACTTAAGGCCATTATAATCTATGCATACATATTTCTTTCAATGGGTAGTCTTTAACCCTAGAGACAACCTATTCCCTTTTCCCAAAACTTAATGATATTTCTACCTACAAAGCATAAATACAAGTTACCCTCCCTTCAATGGATAATCAAATCCCAGATGTAACTTACAAGCTATCTAATCCAATCGAATAACTTAACAATAAATAACCCATAAGCTATCCTTGTTTAATCATATCTCTAGAGTATACTTATACTAATGACAAACAATCCCTCCTATTATGGATTAAATACAAACACTTTCATAGAAAAACATATAATAGCTTATTTTCCTTTCCAAAGAAAATGCTATAGTTTCCTAATGCAAGTATTCTCAAGCAGTCCAAACAAAGCATACAAAATTCATTCTTTCATAAGTAAAGACAATTAAGATAAAACTAAATCCTTATGCTTGTAATATGTTTGATCTAATTGATTGACTTGATGCACAACCTTCCAATAGCAACTTACTAGCTACACTTTATCAACTCAAAGTAATTCTTCAGTATAGCCTCTTACTCTAAGCTCTCACAACTTAGTATAACTCTTTGATTATTTGCAACAGAATAGATTTATAGAAAAGTGTGTCCCAAATGAGAGAACTAGCCTCTCCATTTATATAAAAAATTGAGACATTGAAGGCAAAAGAAAAGGTGTGTCAGTTGACACCTCTCTCCATGTAGATTGAATCACTACACACAACAATACAGTGACAAAAATCTAAGTGTAAACTCAACATAGTATTCAACATATCAACCTTTATGGCTTGACAACAACTCAAGACCAATTCAAATATGCACATGCCCAAAGATGACAAACGACTTGCAACCAAAGTAGACTTCTATAGAAATAGAGTTTTCATATATTGGCACCAAGTTGCAGCCATCCTTCCTATTCTTTGTCGTGGTTTATCTTATTGAAATAGTCTTATGTTTGTAGGCAACACATATACGATGTTGACTTGGTCATAGTCTCATTGTGCGATAGAGAAAAGATGAGTCGACTCCCATTTTATAGCATTCAAATAATGCTTTGACCAACACGTTATTTGTTGTTTCCTATTTCCATGCATTTAAAACACTTTATGAAGCAGGCTTTATTATTTTCATTGCTTTATATAAAAGCGTTTCAAGTTGAAGTAATTTGCTGCTATAAAACAATGATGCAATTTAAGTGATATCGACTATGGTTTATTTCTCCATATTGGCCTTTATCATTTGCATAGATCGGCCTTTAATGTTTTTCATAACAAATATACAAATCGGCATCTAATAATCATATAAATAAATGGACCTTCATTAACCATACATATATAAATATATATTTATATGTATACATGTACATATATAAGTCTTATATGCATATACATATACATATTTATGATATATACATATATATATATGCATATACACATATACATATACATATACATATACATATATACACATACACATATACATACATATACATATACATACGCACACGCGCACACACACACACATATGGGTAAAAGCACAAAGTCGTGTCACACTTTATAAAGGAAACGACCAACACTAATCCAACTTTTAAACTTGAATCACTAAAAAGTGTGTAGTGCCCCTCCATGATCCACCCTTTCATGATGTTTGATAAATGTTGTTTTGGGTGGTTTAGTTTAAGTTGTTTGTTAAAACTTGTTCTTGGTTAATTAATTTATTAAGTTAAAAAGTATTTTGACAACTAAATATGAATATATTTATTATTAATGTTGGAATTATAATAAATTAAAATTGTGAAAAAAATTATAATATGAAATAAGATATTAAAATGAAAGGTGATAATAGATAAATAGAAAAATTATAGTGAAATTAGTAAATGATAATAAATTGGAGAATAAATGGAATCTTCACTTCTGTCTCTAGAAAAAGATGCTTTTGGGAGATTTTAGAGTTTTATTAGATTTTTGAGATTTCAAAAGGAAAGAATCTTCCTTTGGAAAATAATGATCCTCTTGGAGAAGATTTTTGAGGATTATCTTTTGGAGAGGATGGGATGTTTATCCCACGTTGGAAATAATCATGGGAGCTATGCAGACAAGGAGAGAGTGGACGGATGGCGTGAAGGTGGTTAGAAAAGACTCCACGAGGAAAAGATTGTAGGATTGCCTTCGGCTCCTATAAGTAAGATTGAGAGAGACTCTCATGTTGCCAAATCTTGAGGTAAGTCCCTTGTTGTGTTTTCAGTCTAAATCATGTAAACTAATGAAAACTATACCAAGTGAGGCTTGTTTTGAGTTCTCTTGAGAGCCATAAACCTTGTTTTCCCTCACCGCTAGTTCAAACTTACCTCATGCGACCTCTTTGTAGTCTCTAATGTGCTTTTTTTATTTAATCCCTTAATATTTCAAATGTGTGCTTATCGCTGCTCTTGAAAGACAACGATAAATGCAAGAATGAATTACTATGCAGATTTTTATATGTTTTCTTCATTAGTATATGGTAGAAGAAATTCAATCATCTCTCTCTCGTTGATACTATAGCTCACTTTGGAAGCTAAGAATCACGTGGGTACTCCAATAGTTTTAGGGGACGGATACAAATCATTCCAAGCTAGTTCTTCTTAGAATTTGTTTTAGATAACGTAAGAAGTGATCGTGATGCCTTCTACCGTTTCAATGGAGATGCACTGTATAGACCCATTTGCGTTCTCTTTTCAACTTTGTGTCACATCGGGTATTCTTGATCTCCAAAAATAGATAATATCAATATTTCTTTAGCACTGAGTTTTTCGACTTGAGCCAATTGGTTCAGGTTAGAAGTGGGTGAGCTCCTGCAAGTTTTAGCAATGATAAATAGCTCTGCTCTGTCCCACTATCGAATGCTCATGACTCTGTATTTTCTTTCCTCAAAGGTTTTGTAAGCCTTTAGCAAGACCATTCGTTGCTTATCCTTCCATCATAGCAATCCATGTGATCACCTATAGCTTATCGAGTTTTCGACTTCAAGAAATTGTTACATAGTCTGTGTAGACAAACTTTGGTGTTGTATTGAGCACGAAACTCCTACTGTTATTCTAATTATTGATATAGTTTTGTATTCTAACTTAGGCGTTGATGTTGAGTGGAAGAAAATAAAATATAAACTGATCTAGTATATTTTTTTAACCTCTAGAAATTTATAGCGACACTATGTAGGAACCATTTCGATTAAACAAAGTCCTTTTAAATGGGTTTCGGATATCTCAGTTGAAATGAGACTAATTCTCAAATTTAAAATGCAATGATTTAAATTGATTTCCACAGATGAATTTTAAAACTTTTATGCACAAATTTTAATATAATATTTAAAACTCAATTAAAGACTTTGAAGTTTAAATTGTATATAATAAACTGATCAACAAATTGCGTTCAAATACATTCAAACATGCTGTCAATAAATTATTAATTCAATAAACTCAAGGAACTTTTAAAACACTTCATTGCTTAGATAATTTATAAAGCATTAATACTTATCTTTTTGAAATGTGCAAAAGAAGTCCCCAACTATTGTTGGAATGGTCATTGGTTCAGCCTCTTCTGTCTGCGAGCAGTCTGGGAGGAAAGCGTACTTTGTCGCTCTACACGAGTGCTGGTTCCACCGGAACAATGCTCAACACTCGTGCCATAAACCATGCCCTGGCCAGGACCGTCCTGAGTGCACGCACTTGTACCCCAGGTTGGACACCCACTATAGGAGTGCCCCTTCTTTGTCCTGCTCACAGCCTGCTAATCTGTGACCCTATTCCTGCAATATGTTGTACTTTCTTTTTCTCTTTTTTTTTTTTTCTCTCTTTCTTGTATTACTTTCCAAGTCTCACATGAATGCTTATTTAAGCCTTAAGGGGTGGTTTCCAAACCATCACACCCTTTCACAAAGGTTGCATTTAATTATTTAAATAAATAATTATGCTTTCACCTTCTTAGGAGAGTTTTTACATATAGGTTTTTATTAATATCTCTTTTAATCAAAGGATCATAATATCCTTTATTCTCCCTTTAATTTTAAAGGATTATTTCATAACTTTCTCTTTTCTTGGGGAAAAAGTCACATAACATCAGTATGAGGTAAAAAGGCTATATTAAAGTTAGAAACTGATGCTCTATTCCAGGGAAAGGTGAAAGAACCCATGCCTTGCAAATAGTACCCCCCCTCACTTGAGGCCTCAAATCCTTGAAGCGTTTTATCAATTGATTCATGTCCCTTGACCAAGCTTTACATTTTGCATGCATATCCTCTATCACATATAAGCAAACCGAGGAGGTAGCCATGTGAATCAACATGCAAGTTTTCTTTCAATAACCATTTATTTCTTATGTTTGTAGGATCTTGTCGCAACAAGCTTAAAGACTTTAATAGATCTCTGAGTAGTGCACATTATTCTAGTGTGAGCCTATGTTGCAGATTGTTTCATTTAGCACCACCAATATCCTCCACAAGAATACTGTACCTATTTAAATGATGGAAATGGTTCACACCTCTCAGAACAATTTCTCTTGCAACAATCTTGGAGATGAATTTAGATACAGTGTGGTAATCAAATCATACTCGAAGGTTCTTAACAACTCTAATAGTTGCTCCTGGGGGCAGGCTTAACAAAGCAAATGCAATTGCCAACTTCTCACATGGTGGCAGATAAATAATTATTTTCCTCCTCTTCCACAGCTTTAAGTAAATGTCTTGAATTTGGAATATACCCTGCCGCCTTCATCTACCAAGCCAATTTCTTCCAAACTTTGCATAGATCTCTGTGGCTGTGAATGTGATCTGCTTCGTACACAGAAATCATGTACCATTTTAAGGCCTTCAATCAAACTGCATCCGAGTATCTTTTAATTCTTCTATCTTTCATCAATCTCTTTAACATAAATCTATAATAATTAAATAGATGCAAACACCAAGCATATAATTGAACTATAGTAAATTAGGAGTTTTTGTCAATATCGGGTCATGAACTACACTTAGCATAAGAGTGCCACTTATCAATTGGTAATCATTTTATGACATCTGATAAAAGGACCCAAAACTAATGGGAACCGAAGTAAATATGAAAAAAAACACTATTACAATCATATATATGTACATACATGATATGTATTACAATCATATAGATGTACATACATGATCTATGGATTAGCTTGAGTAACTTATTGTAGCTATAAGTTAAGGTATGTTCGATCAGCTTAGCTTACTTGCATACTGTGCCAATGATGTATTAAATGAAGCTCTATCTCTATCTCTATCTCTATCTCTATCTCTATCTCTATCTCTATCTCTATCTCTATCTCTATCTCTATCTCTATCTATATCTATATCTATATATATATATATAAAGTGAAGTAATAAAAGGTGTTAATTGGTTGATTATTGCTAAATAAGTATGAAATTGTTATAGGAAACATTTATATATTAAAAAATAATAATCTTTTAATTGAATTATGGGTTAGGTGGAAATGAGCGATTGAAATATTGTCATTTTTAAAAGAGTATTTTTCCAAGACTATAATGTTATGTTAGTTTGGTGACATTGAACAACAAGCTTGTTTTCAAATTAGATTATCTTTTGTTATTTTTTGCATGTTGATTTCCTTTTTGATTATTTAATAGTTGAATTGTTAGTGCATGTGTATTTCATGGTTGTATTATTTGGGCATTTACTTGTTTTATTATTTTAATTATTGGAAATTTGGGATGATTGTGGTTTTTTCTGAAAGTGGTTAATGGTTGTCTTCCAGAGGCTAGGTGAAATATGTTTTCATATAAGGTTCTTTTGTTGGTTTCACTTTGGATGAAGTTTGACAATGTTTTGTGTGTGTGCAAGAAGGTTCATTCCTTGCACTATATTTTGATTCTTATGAATATGTTTAGTGAGCGAGATGGTTTTACCTTGCTTGTTGTGTAGGGTCTACTAGTTGCAAGTAGGGGAAGTGGCTCTCAATGGGGGCCGACGTTTAGTGAGAGACTGCCAGGGTAACCCAATGGAGAGTTTCTTAATTCAGTTATAACCAAATTAATGAATTGGAGAGATGGGTAATTTTCACATAAACAAGATAATTGGATGTCTCACCTATGCATGTAGTACTCGTTTAGGCTAAGGATGGGTTGAGAAGGCCTGGTTGGCAAGATCAACTTCCTTGTCCTCATTAAAGGAATGTTGGTTCCGCATGTGTCACCCTATGGGGTTGGCATCTAGTGAGAGACTGTTAGGGTAACCATAGATGGGGGCAGCGTCTAGTGAGAGATTGTTAGGGTAACCCATGCCATAACCATGCGATGGCACTCTTCCCTATTGCAATCTAGCATTCCCTAGTGAGTTCCCCTTCTGTTGTATTTGTGCCTCTGGAAGCGATGCATGTGATTTGTGATGTCCATGTTGTTGCAATGTTGTGTTGGATTCTTGTCTAGCCTTGTTATGTTGGTCTTCTGTCTTCTTGACTATTTTTGGTGGGACCTTATTTCTATCTCCTAGTACGGGTGGTGGACCTTAGGGTTCTACATGGTCGGGAGGTTGGTGTCTTTTCCTCCATTGGGTTCCCTTGCTGCTTGTTTGTGTGCATGCTTATGTACCTCATGTAGCAGGTTCCAGATCTTGTACCAGTTCGAAGAGACAGTTGCTTTGTTATGTATTGAACTTGTATCTCATTTGTATCATGTAATGCAATCTTGATGTATTCTTCCCATTGTATTCAAGGGAGCATTGATGTAAGCTTGTAACAATGTTATGATGTACCTTCTTGTAAGGGAATTTGTATATGTACTTGTAACTCTATATATATGGTCTTGATGATTACTTATTTGATGTTATAATATGGAATTGTATGTGTTTATTCATTTAATGCAATGGATTTAAAATGAACTCTTAACGTTAGTTAATTCATGTTGTATGTTTTGATCTTGGTAAGAGTTTTGTTAGTAATACATTCATAGAACCTTAGAGGACATAGCTTAGCTTATATGTTAGGATTAGATACAATTTGCATTCATTTGTACTTCACTTTAAAACAAAAAAAATGTACCATTATTGTAGTTAGATGTGTTGTCCTCTAGGGTTCTTTTATAGGGCATTACAAAGTGGCATATATGTTTTGAATTTTGAAATGATGTAAACTAGTAAAATATGTATTTTTTAGTAATTTTATGTTTGTATTTAAAAAATAAAATAAAAATTATTTTAAACTAGTTTTTAATAAACTAACACTATAATTTAGTTGTTGATAAAATGCTGAAAAATAAAGTTGCATGAGATGTCAAACTTTTTATAGTAAACTTTTTTTTTCTTTCAAATTTTTTGTGTGTATTTATAACTTGAAACTTTAGTGCATGGATATTTTTTTTTTCCAATATATATATATATATTAAAATGTATGTGAATCCAAAAACAGTTGTTTCCATGGGACGCCAACTTTCATATTAAATATTTATCTAAAATGAAAAAAATTTATACCATCTTGAAATATTTTCTTTTATCTAGTGCATCATATTTTTTTCAATATTTTTAGTATTTTTCCTTGGCATGGTAATCAACATAATATTTTGTGCTTATAACCAACTTTTAGTAAAAATAAAAAATAAAATATAATTAATAATTAAACTATTAAAATAAATATATTTTTGAAAATTGCACTTATGGATCTACAAAAAGGTATTTTTATATTTAAAAAAAAATGTTATTTACATTAGTAGGAGTTATTGAAACTTTAAGTTTTTCAAATAATTTTATTTTTTTGGTAAATTGGACTCAAAGTGGTTCTCCATATATTTTTAGCAAACAATTTTAGTTGAAAAAGTTGTGGAAGTATCAAACTTAGCTAGAATGAATCTTACTAGATCATATGTTTTACCAAAATTGATCTTTAGTCATAAATACTTAAATTTAGTTGTGCTGATAAGTTGGCTAAAAGTGTGACACAACTTTGTGTTTTAACCCATATACATATATATTCCATGTCAATCAAGTATATATATACATTTGATATACAAATGAATATGATCAAGTTAATATTCATATAGTAATAATAATATTGACTGTATATATACCTCTATGTACATGTATATGTACACATATATATGTTGATCAATATATTCGTATGGAAATTTTTGTTTGTCACACATATGTATGTATCAACACATGTATACATATGTATATGTATAGATCTTATATAGATATATACATTCGATTGCACGATCAAGCACATACACAATTACTACCTTATTGATAGGAACATACATGTGATGTATATATACATATACACATACATGTTGTATTGTCCGTTTGATAACACCATGCTCATAAGTAACTTGTTCATAAGCATGCATAGGTGCATCTACCCATGTACTCTCATGTACGTGTTCCTTCATGCATATGGTCTATCGTCAACATGCATATGCATACATATACATACATTCCACATGTGTTCACCTCATCAATTCAAGCATAGTAATATAAGGAAGAACTCATAAGCTCCAAATAGATAAACATCATCCAAGAATGCACTCAACAGTAATCGAGACCCTTACTAATGCAAACACATGATACTAAGGATGACTTACCAATTCCTAACACAATAACTTGACTTAACCATTCTACTGTGAGTGTGTGTGTAAGCTCAGTTAGGTTATGTTATTGGTTACCTGACCAAGTTCTTCTCCTAAGTGATACTTCCCTTCACACTTGGAGGATTGAACATATACCTGCATCCAACTAACACATTCTCACGGTAGTCAGTTGTTCAACAAAATATTCTTTCACATAATATTTCTCTGTAGTTAGAATATCTAATTCAATAACCATCCATTTCACATATATGCATTTCTTCACATGAAATAACATTTATTCATAATTCATTGATAACAAAGTGCAAGTGCATATATTCTCAATCAGAATTCAAGTACATTCACACATGCAATATTTTACCCTAACACAGTAATAGACACAATTGGGGTGTGACACCATCAATTCTAAGGGACAACCATAATATCTAGACTTGTGATTGATTCAATCTAGACAAAGGGACAAACCTATGATTACACCAAGGATAAGAAAATAACTAATTTGACAAGAGTGAGATTCCTTTTTTATAGCTCAAGCCATATTAATCTTAAGAGGTTGTTTCTTGAGACCTTTATAGAATGAATACAACTAACTAGCTACATGTCTTAACCAAAGTATATACACAAAGACTTCTAAGATAGAGTGTCACTCCATGTATTTAAATTAATTTATCAAACTTACAAGCCATAGATCTCTCAACAAGGTATACTTGAATAGATTAAATGGTGTAGGATTAAATGAGTAAATAATTTAATAATACCTATATGTAAAACCTCCATGACTCCTTCATTGCTAAGATAGAAATTAACAATATGATTATATACTCTAAAATTAATCCATAAATTATAGGGTCACCAAAATTTTAATAGATATGATTCACATCATTTTCATGCATATTGACAAAGCACAATTAACAAAACTTGAATGTATGATTTTTCATTTTATTTTAGAGGTTGGATAAATTATAACTATCAATGAATGGTGCCCAAACCATTGTAGTAGAGTAGAAAAAACGAGTTAGCCTAAGAAAACACAATAATAATCTATAGTTAAAGAAATACCTAATTTGCTAGCACTTTGACTTTTAAAGCTTAGGCCATCAATTGCCTTCACATTTCTAGTAATTTAATTCACATAGGTAGTAATCTAGTCTCAATTTAGACATACTATACATTAAATGAGAAATATTTTACATCAAGATGCTCCCAATAGAAACATTTATAACATTTCTTAATCCAAACTAATTTATCTTAAATATATGCAGACAAAAAATGTGAACCTAAAAATTTATCAAATTCCTTGAAATTCTAAAAAATGGAGATAAATAGAACCATAAAATTAGAGATAATCTTATAATTGATTATTTAAAGAGAAGAAATGACAAATGAACAAATTACACTCAAAATGAGACTCCATTAATGTTGTCCCAAAGTTTCTATTTTGATTCCTACACCCTAATTAAACATATAATTACATAAAAATAACCTTATATTTTCTTGAAGGGTCCATGGATAGTTTTGAAAACATATAAATACCAACCTCTATAAAACCCAAAAAATTACATTTTATAAACAATAAAATTTCTCAAATTTAGTACCATGCTAACACCTTGACTAACAACTACACATAGGCATATGAAATGTTTCAAATAGATCTTTATTATCCCTTTGTCCATGCCTACAAAATAAATATTTAATTTTTCCCAATTTACCTTTACAATCTTATTCAAAAAATTTACTTGCAACAAATACAAAACTTGCTACAATCATAAAATCACGAAGAAGTAAAATATGGAATTTCTAACATCTTTGTAACTTTATAGAAATTTTACTTGAAATTAAAATGTAAAATCTTGATGCAGGAGCATCCAGATGAATTAGCAATCAACATCAACCAAAAACTAAGTATTTTATTTTCATGTTTAATTTTGCATTTTGGTGTGGGTTGGAGTTTCAAGATCATCTTGTGTTATGTTTGAAGGATACAATCTTAATTTACTAATACTTGGATTTTCATTTAAAAAAAAATCATAGGCAAACAATGTGTTTAATGTGATTTTAAAATTATTGTATTATTTCAAGGCTTGAAGGGTTAAAGAGGGTCCATTGGGATATTAAATGGATGACTCTTCAATTACCAAAGGAGCATGAATTAGTTTTGTATTTTCTTCATTTTCCAAAGGCATATACATCAGCAAGATTCTTGATATGGTAAAGTAACATTAACAACACATTTTTAAAGCAAAACTATGTCTTTTTTTCATCCTTTGTGAAGGAATTTCAAAGGTCAAGTTGAGGGAAATGAAAGAGCATATTTGGGTGCCACTTTTTGGTGCTTTGTAAGTGTGTATAAACATATAAAATATAACCTTCAATGGTGTAAAAAGGAAACAATAAACAACATCAAGGTTGGATAAAGAACTTGTAGGCTGCTTGTGAGAGTTGTACAAGAGAGAGTCGAAGAATGAACTTGTGAAGAGAAGAGGAAAAGAATAAGAGAAAAAGAATTTTGTAGGTGTGTTGTAGGTGTGTTGTAGGTGTTCAAGGCAGCCATGAGAGCTGCATAATGAAGAGAAAATTCATATTTCATAAGATGAGTGAAGACAAGAAGGTTTGAAGAAATGAGGATTTGAAGACTCGTAGACAAGATGTGTGTAGAGAAGCTTGTCAATTTTTTTAAATTTTATTCAATGTTGAATCTTACATATATGTATTTTTCAAGTATGAATGTGTATGAACATTGAAATAAAGATATGTTTCATATTCTTTTTCTACTTATATGTTAATGTGGAATGGATGACATGTTAAGGCTGCAAGATTGGGTAGTTTGTAAGACCCCCCAGTTTTGACTGCAAATTGGTATCAGATCCTGGCGTTCTAAGTGCATAAGTAGATCGTTGAATGTGAGGTAGCTTATGCTAGGATTGGTGGGAGAGTGGAAGAAAGAAGGCGATAGAGAAGAAGCTTGTGAGAGTTGTTGCTAGGTACATGTTGGCTATGTGTAGGGGACTTGTAAGGCTATAAGATATGTCAGTGTGCCGGATTTGAAGGCCTACTCACAAACCACCCCCTGACCTACTCAACTCTGCAACTATAGCACTACTCCTTGCATCAAATCTAGGTCGCCTGTACGCCCTAGGAACTATAGCCTCATAAAGAGTCATGTAGTAGGTCCTCTCCTCCATCAAGGCATCCCTCTCCCTCATGTATCTATCCATGGTAATGGTAGCCACTTGTGAAATCTCTAGCTACACTTGCTGCCCCACTCTATATCACTCTCAGTAATAGTAACATCCCTCTCTTTGCAGCCTAATCCGCTCAGTTGTAAGTAATGCAATCTATGTGTCAGAGGCCTATCTATGCGCTATCTATGTGTCTCACTCTCCTGCACGAGTGTATATCCCTATGATGGCCTGGTCACACTCGACCCTAGCTTGATAACCCTCTGTAGTAATCTGTGTAAGCCTAACTATGAGGTCACCCTATCCTTGATCTTTTAACACCCCAATTGTGTAATTACCTATTTACTTTTACTTTGCTAGTGTAAAATATTGCATGTGTGAATGTACTTTGAATTCTGATTGAGAATATATGTGCTTGCACTTTTTTATCAATGAATCATGAATGCAGGTTATTTCATTTAAGGTTATGTGATGAAATGCATATATATGAAATGGATGGTTATTGAATTGGATATTCTAATTATGGAGAAATATTATGTGAAAGCATATTTTATTGAATAGTTGACTACCGTGGGAATGTGTTAGTTGGATGTAGGTATATGTGTTCAATCCTCTAGGTGCGAGGGGAAGTATCACTCAGGAGAAAAACTTGGTCGGGTAACCAGTAACGTAAACTAACTAAGCTTTACACACACTCATAGTAGAATGGTTGAGTCAAGTTATTGTGTTGGAAATTGGTAAGTCATCCTTAGTACATGATGTGTTTGCATTAGTAAGGGTCTTGATTACTATTAAGTGCATTCTTGGATGATGTTTATCTGTTTGGAGCTTATGAGTTCTTCCTTATATTACTATGCTTGAATTGAGGAGGTGAATACATGTGGAGTGTATGTATATTGTGCATATGCATGTCGACGATAGACCATACGCATGAACACGTACATGAGATTACATGGGTAGATGTACATATGCATGCTTATGAATGAGTTGCTTATGAGCATGGTGTTAACTAATGGAAAAATACGACATGTATGTGTATATGTATATATACATTGCATGTATTTTCCTATCAATAAGGTAATAATTGTGTATGTGCTTGATTGTGCAATTGAATGTATATATATAAGCTAAATACATATATACATATGTATACATGTGTCAATACATACGTATGTATGACAAACGGAAATATCCATACAGATATATCAACATATGTATATGTACATATACATGTACATAGAGGAATATGTATATATATATATACAATCAATATTATTATTATATGAATGTTAACTTGATCATATTCATTTATGTATCAAATGTATATATATATATAATTGATTGGAATTGAATATATATATATATATATATGAATATATATACATATACATACATATATATACGAAATAGCGTTGATGCTATTTGTTGACATATATATATGTATATGTACATATATAAATATATATATTTATATATATAAATATGTGGTATTTAATAGAGGCCGATTTGTATATATGCTATACAAAGTATTATAGGTTGATTAATTAATACATATGTTTGATATAAGATA
>VDFB02000017.1:113070794-113151670 GCA_007258455.2 Sequoia sempervirens | reverse complement strand
CCTATCTTTAGAGAACCTACAATATAATTGATGGCTTTCAATAAATCCTCAGAATAAAACACTACATATCAATAGAATAACTACACAGCTCATAACCCATTCTTTGTGGATGCTGATAACCAAGAATCTCTATATAAACTAGATTGAATAGTCAAAAGCGCTGCTGTTAAAAACATTGCAATGGGTTCCACTAATAGTAGCCAGATCCATACTTAACTCACCAAAGAGTGAGTATTCCTGTAGTAAACATTACTAATTATTAACAACTGTAATGTAGGAACACTTAATTGCACACCACTATAATGCATATTAGAATTCACTCTCTCGTGTACTTCACCATTCATCTATATATTTTTCTTTTCTATATTTCAATATCTTTCTTTGTTGTATTATTCTGTACTATATATATATATATATGTTGATGTTCTAGCAGCGACGGGCTGCTTCTTCCAGACCTGAGCATGAAGATAATTAAAATATAGCCTAAACGGCTATTTAAATTATACTTATATTTCTTTTGAGGCCGACTTAAGTCACTTTGATGAGTCACGTCTTTTATCAAACAAGATCTAATATTTATTATTGAAAGTCGTCTATTTATCAAGGCCGACATCTCTTCACCTGGAGGCACGAATTCTAGAGACACGTCATTCTTTAAGGAGGCACGATTTTCTATGAGGCCGACCTCTTGAAGAGTTGCGATTGGTCATGTTTTATTGTTAAGACTCATCTTTCTATTCAAGCCAACTTGTCTTGGAGAGACACGACTCTTCATCTCTGATTTGTATATATATCCATTGGCATTTACATTGTTGATCATCAATTGGAGAAGTTTGATATTATTCTTTGAAGTGCGAATTCCTACTAAGGCAGTTCGAGTTTATCATATGAGAAGAGATTGATTTATACAGTTGGCTGAGTTCATCTTCAATCTGATATTCCACTGCATCAGATTGTGTTGCATGTGTTAGGCCTTTCATTTTGGCCTCTATTGTAAAAGTGACTTCATTATTGTTCAATATATAAGTGATATATTGTTGCTGGGTTTTTCTCCCTCAAGAGGAGGGTTTTCCCAGGGTATCTCCTATGTTATTGTGTCTGATTTCTGAATTAATTTTTTCTGCATTTAATCTGATCACTAAATTTAACATGGTATTAGAGCGGGTTTGAGGAGATCGTGATCAGATTTGTTCTTACAGCGATATTCTATTCTCTTCTTTATATTTCTTTGTCTATCTCTACCTTTGTCAAGATGGTGAACGGTTTGAATATTGAGGATAGACTCGAGGGAGCATCCAACTTCACATCATGGAGATTCAGGATCATGCTTACCTTGCGTGAAAATGACTTGGGTGAGTTTGTGGAGTCCAGTGTTCCTAAACCTAAGGAGGAAGAAGAGAAGTTGCAGTGGATGAAGAAAGATATCAAGGCAATGAAAATATTGGTTGATTCCGTTAAGGATCATATCGTTCCTATTGTCTCTAAGTTGAAGACGGCAAGAGACATGTTTAAAACATTGGAAGAAATGTATGAAATCAACAATACCAGCCGGGCACTTGCACTGAAGCAACAACTACACCATGTGAAGATGGCGAAAGGAGAATCAATGATTGCATACTTCATGAGGATTTCAGATTTGAGAGATCAGCTCTCGACAATTGGCCATATGGTTGACGACAAAGACTTGACTATGCTTGCTCTCAATGGTCTTCCTTTGTCTTGGGAATCCTTCATTCAGGGAATCAGTGCAAGATCAAAATTGCCTAAGTTTGATCGTCTAAGGGCAGACTGCATTCAAGAAGAATCAAGGTTGGTGGCTAGAGGTGTTGGTCAAAGTTTAAAGAATGAAGATATTCATGTCCTCGCCTCCCATGCTTCGAAGAAGAAAGGAAAAGATGGAAAGAAAGGGTTCTTCAAGAGGAATCGAGATAAGGGAAATGATGATACACCCGCCTCCAAGAAGAAGAGAGACATGTCCAAGATTCAATGCTTTAGGTGTGATAAGTTTGGCCACTTTGCTAAGCATTGTCCAACTAGACCTAAGCAACAAGCCACCGTTGCAAATGTTGATGATGTTTCTCCACAGAAGGATTCATGTGAATACTTGTTCTATTCAGCATTGTCAAGCAATGTACCTACAAATACCAACACTTGGCTGATCGATAGTGGTGCTTCTCAACACATTACCGGATTTAAGGAGCACTTATCAAGTTTGGTGGAGAAAGATTTTTCCGAACAAGTTATTATCGGAGATGATGTTGGCTACTCCGTGAAAGGAATTGGGACCTCTACTCTTCATTTGGATTCTGGCATTACACTTCAGTTGAGAGATGTTCTTTATGTTCCAGGAATCAAGCGCAATCTCATCTCCATTTCAGCTCTAGAAGATAAAGGGTATCAAGTTGGCTTCTCTAAAGGCAAAGTTCTTGTGTGGATGGAGAATTCCAGTTTCAAGGATGCTCAAGTAATTGGTGTTAGACATGAAAGCCTCTATAGGCTATGTACGCGTCCTCTACAAGCATTAGTTCATGATTCTTCAAGCCTGTGTGATCTGTGGCATCGAAGATTGGCTCACCTTCACTTCTGAGCCTTACCTATCATGGAGAAGATGGTCACGAGACTTCCTAAGTTCAATCAAGAGCATGAAGGAACTTGCAAAAGATGTGCTATGGGTAAGAATTCAAAAGCTCCTTTCCACAGTAGAGAAAATAGATCTAAGTGTATTTTAGACCTTATTCATTCTGATTTATGTGGACCTATGTCTGTTCCTTCTTCGAGTGGTTTCTTGTATTATGTTCTTTTTATTGATGATCACTCTAGAAAGACTTGGATCTATTTTTTGAAAACTAAAGAATCTGAGGAAGTGTTAGAAAGGTTCAAAGAGTTCAAAGCTCTAGTAGAGAATCTTTCCGGTAGAAGAATCAAGATCCTCAGATCTAATAATGGAGGAGAATACACCTCTGGTAGCTTTCAAAATTTCCATGTTGATGCTGGGATTAAGAGGGAGTTTTGTGTTCCCTATAATCCTCAACAGAATGGTGTTGCAGAGAGAAAGAACAGAACAATCGTGGAAGCAGCAAAAGCCATGATTCATGACCAGGATCTACAAATCTTCTTATGGGCAGAAGCTTCTAGGACTGCAGTATATGTTCAGAATAGAAGTCCTCACAAGGTCTTGGAGAATATGATTCCGGAAGAAGCCTTTACAGGGAAGAAGCCCGAGGTTAGTCATTTGAGGATCTTTGGATGTCCTATCTATATTCATGTTCCAAAAGAAAAGAGAACTAAGTTGGAACCTTTTGGCAAGAAGGGAATATTTGTGGGCTACAGTGAGACATCAAAAGCCTATAGGATATATGTTCCAGGTCAGAAATTGATTGAAATCAATAGAGATGTCACATTCGAGGAAGATGTTGCATTTAGAAGATCCAAGGGAACTCATGTGGAGATTGACTATGATGAGTCCCCTTAGGATATGGAAGTTGACCATTCTCCTGAGATTTAGAGGGAGACTTCAGAACCGAAGGAAGATGTTGATCCAGTTGAGCCCTTGGAACCTATTGATGGGCCTACCGATATTGTGATTAGAAGAAAGAGACCTCTTTGGGCTAGGAAAACTATGCAAGAGGCTGAAAGATTCGCAGCTCCTGGAGGTACATTCAAAGAAAGTAAAAGGCTGCATAAGTTCTCCAGTTATGTTGCCTTGATGAGTCAGATTATTGAATTTGAGCCTTCTAGTGTGGAGGAAGCCTTCAGTCTACAGGTTTGGAAAGATGCTATGTCAGAGGAGTACCAATCAATTCTCAAGAATGATGTTTGGGACATTTTTCCTAGACCCGAAGGAAAATCTGTGGTATCTTCAAAATGGCTCTTCAAGATCAAGCATGCAGCTGATGGGAGCATTGAGAAGTACAAGGAAAAATTCGTGGCTCGTGGGTTTTCACAGAAAGAGAGAGTTGATTATGAAGAAACTTTTTCTCTTGTTGCTTGCTATACTTCTGTCAGGACTATCATTGCCATTGCTGCATCTAGAGGATGGAAGATTCATCAGATGGATGTGAAGACAACTTTTCTAAATGGTGTGATCAAGGAAGAAGTTTACATCGAGCAACCTGATGGGTTTGAGGTACATGGGAAGGAGTCTCATGTTTGCAAGCTGAAGAAGGCCTTGTATGGTCTTAAGCAGGCTCCTCGTGCATGGTACAAAAGAATTGATTGTTACCTGTCAAGTTTGGGCTTCTTGAAGAATGATGCTAACTCTAATCTATACTTTAAGGTAATTGATGGTGAAGCATTGATTTTGGTTTTATATGTTGATGATTTGATACTTACTGGAGAAGAGCACTTGATCATCAAATGTAAGAAAGAGTTGGCCTTTGAGTTTGAGATGAAAGACCTTGGACTTATTCACTACTTCCTTGGCTTAGAAGTCTGGCAGAAACCAAATGAGATGATTCTAAGTCAAGGGAAGTACACCATTAATGTACTTAAGAGGTTTGGTATGATGGATTGCAAATCCATGTCTACACCTATGGAGACCAACCTACATAAATTGAAGGAGGCTGCAACTAGTTCAGACTTGGTGGATCCTACAATGTACAAACAACTGATTGGGTCCTTGATGTATCTAGTTAACACTAGACCAGATATCTGTTATGCTGTGAGTGCACTTAGTCAGTTCATGTGTGAACCGAGACAGATACATCTTGTTGCAACAAAACATATCCTGAGATACTTGCGTGGCACAGTTGGATATGGGTTGAGATATTCTTCAGATGCTGACTTGGAGTTGCATGGTTATACTGATTCTGATGGGCAGGATGTGTCACAGATTGGAAGAACACCTCTGGATGTTGCTTCAGTTTGGGATCAGCTATGATATCTAGTGCAACAGGAAGCAGTCATCTGTAGCATTGAGTACAACAGAGGCAGAATATATTACAGCTTGTATGGCAGCTCAAGAAGCAGTGTGGCTTCGCAAGCTCCTTGCAGGATTGTTTGGACAATCAATGGAGCCTACTATCATTCATTGTGATAACCAGAGTTGTGTGAAGCTTTCTATCAATCCTATGTTTCATGACAGAACCAAGCATGTTGAGATAAAATACCACTATATTAGAGATATGGATTGAGGAAGGCTATACGGTTGAGGTATATTAGCACTGATGAGCGGACGACAGACATTCTCACCAAGCCTCTCTCCAGAATAAAGTTTGTGTACTTTCGAGATAAGCTTGGTATGGTGGAGAATCCAGCCTTAACTGAGAAAGAGACTCAGTATCAGTGATAGCCTGTAATGAGTTCTTCTCTGTGAGAGAAGTTTGAGGTGAAATCCCTTGATTAATGAGTTCTTCTCGATAAGAGAAGTTCGAGGTGAAATCCCTTGTTTAATGAGTCTTCTCGATAAGAGAAGTTCGAGGTGAAATCACTTGTTTCCACCCTCTGAGAGAGTCATGGTGGATGTCATGTGTGTGACTCCATGACAACATCACGTGAGAGAGTCTATGATGATTTTCTTGTACTTGTGTTTTCACCCTCTGGGAGAACCATGGTGAAAGTCATGTTGAGGTGACAACATCACGCAAGTGATGAACACTTGTATATACCATATATGGTTGTAGCCAGTATGGTTGATATCATGTTGAGGTCATATCTAATATCATGATGAGGTGATATTCTTCCTTTCCACATTTGGTCGTAGCCATTGTGGTAGACATCACGTTGAGGTGATATGTCTTGTGCAGCTGGAAGTATCATCCCTAGCTGAGAGGGAGTGTTGATGTTCTAGCAGCGACGGGCTGCTTCTTCCAGACCCAAGCATGAAGATAATTAAAATATAGCCTAAACGGCTATTTAATTATACTTATATTTCTTTTGAAGCCGACTTAAGTCACTTTGATGAGTCATGTCTTTTATCAAACAAGATCTAATATTTATTATTGAAAGTCATCTATTTATCAAGGCCGACATCTCTTCACCAGGAGGCGCGAATTCTGGAGACACGTCATTCTTTAAGGAGGCATGATTTTGTATGAGGCCGACCTCTTGAAGAGTTGCGATTGGTCATGTTTTATTGTTAAGACTCATCCTTCTATTCAAGCCAACTTGTCTTGGAGAGACACGACTCTTCATCTCTGATTTGTATATATATCCATTGGCATTTACATTGTTGATCATCAATTGGAGAAGTTCGATATTATTCTTTGAAGTGTTAATTCCTACTAAGGCAGTTCGAGTTTATCATTTGAGAAGAGATTGATTTATACAGTTGGCTGAGTTCATCTTGAATCTGATATTCCACTGCATCAGATTGTGTGCATGTGTTAGGCCTTTCATTTTGGCCTTTATTGTAAAAGTGACTTCATTATTGTTAAATATAGAAGTGATATATTGTTGCTGGGTTTTTCTCTCTCAAGAGGAGGGTTTTCCCAGGGTATCTGCTGTGTTATTGTGTCTGATTTCTGAATTAATTTTCTGTGCATTTAATCTGATCACTAAATTTAACAATATATATATACTCCAATTATCCTTACTCAAGAATCACTTAGGGAGAGTTTGAACCTCGGAACTAGCTGGAACAAAAATATAATCCTCTTTACTCTGAAACCTACTAACGAATTTGAAGATCAACTTCCTTCTTTTTCAGTTAAGGTTTTATCTAATTAGCATCTGCAGAAGACAATGAATATACATGGACAACTTCTACATGGACAACTTCTGAATTCCTGCACATACCTTTCAAAGAAGCAACCAAATTGTGATCATCACCAAACCACATCCTATGCATGGGTTTCCCAAAAAGTTCATCATATGTCTGTTAAGTTATGATTCCAACCAAATTTGTCTTCCTCACACAGCCATACCAAGATATCATTGAGAAATTCAAATTCCTCCAGAAGAAATGCTATATGCGATCTCTTGAAGTAGGAAATGTAATTTACCATCAAGATAACCTAGTGGTAGTAATGTTGAAATTGAGTTGGTTGAGTAGTGCTTTAGTATTGAATTTACAAAAATTGATCATTATGAGTTCATATTGATTGTTGGTGTGGCTTGCATGGAGAGGGTTCACCAATCAAATAATCAAATTCATATAGATTTTAGTGCTCCAAAATCATTATATTGATAGATCTCATACTTAAGGAATTCTAAAATTGGTGTAGCAACTAGTTTTCCAGTAATCTCTTAGTTGCAGATAAGCATTGGAATGCTCGACTTCAAGAAAAAATAACTTAAAAAGTTCTTTTTTTTAATTGATAAAAGGGAAATTAGGGTCCTCTACCCATTATATTAATTTAAAAAAATATTACATTGAGATTTACTTTTATAAATTAAATAAATTGCTGTACAAAATTAGAACTGATTTGAAATTATATAGTAAGAAATTGAGAAACGTAGAGATAGGGTGCCCCGCTATGAGCTCCTCTTCCCTATCCCAATTCGATGGAGCGGGTTTAGAATGTGGTTCCAAAACCATCTAGTGAATAGATTTATCCCCCTTGGTGGAATTCGATACTAAATACATTGCCATCTCATTGCACAACATTCAAATTTCTTGAATATTCGACCTGCCAACTTTAAATATTCTTATGTGTTTTGCAGACAGAAAGAAATATGACCACCTAACCATCGCTGGTTTGATTGAAATTTCGATGATAAAGTTTAGAGCTTCCTCAAGCTAGCTAACATGGTGAAGATGGTCCACCATACACACATAATACTCCATGGAAGGTCTAATATGATTATATTGACTTATTCTGACGAAGTATTTCCTCTTCCTCGTCATCAAGTCTGAAATATGGATTATGTGAATTTGTCGTTTGTGAAAATGGAGAAGGTAGCTAGTTCTTGCCATCAATCTGGGTAGCTTCTCAAAGATGCCTAGTAGACCAAATAATAGGGAAAAGCATGGCACATCAGTAGATGCAATAATAACTTGGTCTATTTAACACAATATAATAATAATAACAAATCCTCATTTGCTTCTTGATAGCAATGTTAGAAGGAAAGGAATTCCATTGAATCTATCAACACCCATGCTTGGCATAGTGTGCTGTTGATTTTCTAGATTGGCAATTGTCTCTTACTGATGGCTATGGTAATGTTCATTGAGTCTCCTTCTAAGTGGATATTTCTTATCCCATACATTGTAGCTCGTTTGAAGACCCAAGACTAGAGCTTGGGCTTGGACTTCATTGTTTGTTCCATCAACTAGCTTTTCTGAAGCTGCTCTTATAAAGGAGCTCAACCAATCCCAGATTATGCAAGCAGCCCTGGATTTGCTAGGATTGCCTTTAATTAAGGATTTTCTATTGTAAGTAAATCATCTTAGGTTCTAAATGCACGGTATCATCTTTTGTTGATAGGCTTATTTTTCATTAAATTGTATAAATTAACTGTTTTTTCTATTTTTTTGCAAATTCTATTATGGGGTTTTCTCCACCTTAGTTGCCATGACGGAGAAGTGTTTCTTTTGACAGATTAGCCTGAGACTTGCACCTGACCTTGTCCATTGGACACACATTTTGCTTGGTTTGCCATTTCCAAAAAGTAAAGGAAAGAAAATATTATATGAATGTCCACAAGTCACCAAAATAGGTAAATGGAACTCGGAAATACCACTACAGACAATAGCAAAAGGGAGCCAAATAGAGGTTTCAAAGAAACCGCAACCTAAAAGATTACTAAAAGGAAAACAAAAGCTGAAAGTCATTCTGATGAACAATAAGGAGGGGTCAACTGTTAGAATATGCTCAGATATAACACTATGCTATACACTACGCTTGTATTTTCTTAGTAGTGTATTTTTATGGAGCATTGAAGGTTGGTAACCCTTTCTCTATACCATTTGAACCTGTTTGCACCAAATGCAACTACACTTTTTCTAATTATGGAGCACTAAAAAATGACATTGGTCATTGCAAAAAGTGCAACAAAGATACAGCATAAACATATCGTCATTCTCTAAAGTGCATCATAACAATTGAAAACAAAAACATATTGCAATGCACACTTCAAAATGAGATGTTCAATCGTTTGCTGCCACAACTTGAAGAAACAAGCTATGAGGAGTACATACAAATCAAGACAAAAAATATCATCATCATACGTGACTTACAAGCTGAAGGAATGTTTACTTTAGATCAGAACAATGTAATCTTTGACTTGCAAGAGAATCAAGTATCTACATATGCATCATCATCTCAGGTGCAAAAACTATATCTATATTGTTTTCAGTTTTAATTTACTTTAACTTTTATTAATAAAACAAATTCTAATAGATCTTCCCGTTTTTACAGATTACACAAGTCTGATTTGCTACCTATTCTACAATGTGCCTTCCCAACAGATGACAACAAAGTTAACTATTGCGTATAACTAGTTTTCCACTCAGCTTGTTTTATAGCAATACCAGAAATAATATGTTTAATTTAGTTTTCTGTAACTTCAAACTCAGCATGATACTTTGAACAATGTATCATATCATACATTATAAGACTATTAAACACTTCTTTTTATAAAATGCTTTATTATATATTGGTTTTCTACAATAATTTGGCTACAGACTCACTATTTGGTACAGCCCCTATCAGTATCATTTAAATGTATATATAGTTTTTTTTCAAAGAAAAAACCATTTTCTGCTTTTTTTTTGGCTATAGTTTTGATAATTTGGAAGAGGATTTAATGTTGTTGCTGTCATAAACGTTTCCATCTACTCTGATTCATTGTTCCATATGTAATAATTGCAGTATGGTGTGATTTAAATACTTCAGTTGGTGTGCTCTGACTTTTCAGATTTAGAATTCATCTCTAGGACTGCTGCCTCCTCTTCTACTTCACTGATATTTTGATATATACATGCCACTGTTGTTTCCTCAATATTGGTATAATTATTGTGTTCTAGATCTAATGTAATACATAACCATTTGATGTTTAAATTCCTCCTATTAAGCATTTCGTGCACCAAGTTCTTCATATGTTGACTACTGTAACGCAGTATATGATAACTGTTCTCTGTCTTATCCTGGCTGGCCATATCATCTAATTTTAGTCATACTCCTATTAAAGGGTGTGAAGGTTATGGCAGGATAATATCAAACTAGACTGTATGATACAGATGAATATTTTGCAATCAGTCCATACAGCCATATAAGGTGCAGTCCAGCTAAAAGGAATAGTGTCTTCTTTCTCAACATGAAGACCTCGAAGAAATCTGATAATTGGCATAAGGTATACAACAACCCTAGCAAGCAACACTTTAAACAAATGGCCATGTCTTGTCTTCTTATACCCACTCTATCCAAATATTCCACTATAGTGGCCACCATTTTCCTCACACTGCAAACCAAACCTGACAGGATCCTGATTGATGTCATCTATGTTGCAAGTTGTTAACTGCACCTGCTCTGCACAGATGAAGCTTTTGTAATAGACTACATAATTCTGTCTGTGCAAGTAGTTTTTCAAAAATTTCAAAATACTTAGATGCATCAAGCGTATCCATACAAAATTTTTAACTTTTCAGGGATTTTGCTTAAATCATGCTAATTTTGAATCTTCATATGCCAAAGACAACAACAGAAAATGACCCACTTGAAATTAGAACAAGTTTAAGAATGCCTATTACAGCTTCAGGACCTTGATTGTTGTTAATTTGAATATATCATAGCATGGAAGTTTACAATACAGCTGGATCCATACTTCAATATGTCTGGGATAACCTTTTTATGTTTTGGAAGGTGAATATATTTCTGTACTTGTGTCCTTGGCATTGTATAATGATCTTAAAATATTGCCTGCTTCTATATTCTGTTCTATCTCTTGCATGGGATGGACGATGCATTCTAGATGTTTTGGGTATGACTGTATTTGGAATCTGGAATTTTATCTAGGTTTGGAAGTAAAATTTGCTGAGGCCGTTATATATTTAAAACTATGAAGTGGTCCCAAAACTTTTATTTGCATGTTTATTCTAGAAGAAGGGTCTTTGGTATTGTCAAGTTATAGAAATCTTTGTACTAGGTTGTTCTCTACCAAAACAGAATAAGTTTATAGAAATCTCTGTACTAGGTTGTTCTCTACTAATTATGAAGAGTTTGGACCAAAAAAAAAAAGATTGGTTTGTAGAGCATAGAGGCTATAAATAAGCCTGAACTATAGAATACCTATGAAGGGAATGCACCTTTTCCAAAAAAAATTAAAATAAGAACTCAACTTACTATTGTAGTTATGTGGAAGTACAAAACCCAAGATTATACAAAGGTGATGCAAAAAAAAAAACTCATGTAAAATATTTTAGGGGATATTAAATGCATGATTAGGGGTTCAAACAAGAAGTTTTATAGGCCTGATGCTATTTGGTAGTGAAAAAAAGTGTAAGATGGTTGGATCTAGGTGTTTTCACATGCCAATTTTTTTTACCAAATCACCTATCTTGTTATTAAATAAATCACCTAGGAAATTCTAAAATTACTTGGGCAATTTTGAGGTAGACACAATATAGGTGATTCTGCCACTTAAAGCTTAAAAAACAATTTTTTCACTAAGCAATGAAACATGCAAGCATGGTACATGGACAAAAAACATGAAATAAGAGGCAAGGAGGGCCCTAAGGGTTGACTATTCCTTTCCACGAAGAATATATGAATTGAGAGATTTTCATTCATCATATGAGTCGTGTGTTGGATTGTTAGATCATCATTAGATTGTCATATATGCATATACAATTTTAGACACTTATAAATATTATTGATTTTTTTGAGGCACAATAAACATGTAAGATAGTGGTAAATGGAGATATAACTAAATGGTTGGATTACTTAATTCAAGGTGATTTATTTCTAAAAGGAAACTAGTTATATATTCCTAAGATTTCAATGAGAGAATTTGATGAAAGAAAATTATAGTGGTGGATAAGTAGGTAAGTTTTGGATTGATAAAACAATGACATTGGCAAGTGACCATAATTCTTATACTTGAATGTACAAAAATGCGGAACGATATTTGCAAATGTATAGAATTTTCCTTATTGCTAAAGGTAGTGATCAAACTATTAGATTAAACAAGCCATTATTAATTCCAAAGAAACCTTGGGAGGATATTAGTATGGATTTTGTGTTAGGATTACCAAGGACTCGAAGAGGTCCTGATTATAATTTTTTAGATGTTGGTATATTTTTCAAGGTGACATTTTATTTCTCGTAAGAAAACCAATGATGTAGTACTGTAATAGCTAATTTTTTTTTTTGGAAAAAAATTCATATTGCATGGGGTGTCGTATCATATATGGATGTGAAATTTTTGGTCATTTTTAGAGGAAAATATGGAATAAAATGACTATAGAGTTTAATTTTAATTAGTTTCACATATCAACTAGAAATAGATGGATAAATAAAAAAATATAAATAAAGTTCGAGAAAATTGTTAAGATGTTTATGAGGATAAAATACAATAATTTGGGATTTAATATTTGTGCAAGATGAGTTTAATTCTAATTTAATTTAGTGAATAGAAGTAAATGTAATCCAAAGAATGCTTTAGAGTTGAGATATTTTACTACAAATCATAAAAAGATAGTATAGTTGAATATTATGTAAAATATATGAGTAATTTACATCAAGAATTTAAAACCATTTAGAGTGAAAAGTATAAGAATATGTTGATCAGAAAAGGAGACATAAGGAATATGAAGTAGGAGATGAAGTGATGGTCCACTCAAGGAAGTATAGGTTTTCACAGGAGACATACACTAAGCTAAAAATGAAGAAATTTTATTTTTGTATGATTTTTTAAAATTTTGATTTAGGAAAACATGTGAGGTGTAATTACAAGAAGATATTGTCACATCTCTAATATTAACTATTGTTTATTGCATGTGTATCATGAAGGATAATCAAAATATCAAATAAAAAATATAGATTAGAGTAATTAGGTACATAAGCAAGAAGCTTAAATTAAGGAATTAAAGAGATAGTTGACAATAGAACACATAGAGGAACACAATAAAAGAAAATATAAAGAATATTTGGTGAATTGGAAGGATAATCTAGTTGAATATAATATTCATACTTTTTCTTGTAACCATCTGTAACATGCCAATCGTTCATTGAAGTAATTTTTTCCTAAGTTTTTACTTGCAAGTAACTAAACTATGTAACTTAACCATTTTCATAATTTTTTTCTTACATTTAATAGAGAAAAAATGAACATAGATGTCATAACAATAATCAACATTGATTCCATTCTAATATAATAATCCACATATTATAATATTTCAAAGAATGTGTACAAAGTACATACATAGCTCAACAGAGCTTCAAAGCAATAGATATAGATGGTCCAGGAATCTCCTTTCAAATCTTGGTCTTTTATCACTTGCTAACGAAGAGAAGCATCACTCAAGAGCTTTTCCACCAACTACAAAATCATATGCGGTCCCCCACACATTTATCATACGATATATATGGTCCTACCCTTCAACGAAGAGATTGGTGGAGTAACCTTGTAACAACAACCATTCTGAGTTTAGTGTTGTGTCCTACATGACTAGAACTTGTAAACCCTACAATCTGGAACTAGCATGCATAAATGGATCATGGTGAATTAATAGTGGAGTCAAATGCAATCACACTACTTTGGCCAAAGTGTTCTCACTCAGTACTTTGAGTAATAGTCATCTTACTCATATACACTACTTCAAGCTTGATTTGACTTAAGGCCATTATAATCTATGCATACATATTTCTTTCAATGGGTAGTCTTTAACCCTAGAGACAACCTATTCCCTTTTCCCAAAACTTAATGATATTTCTACCTACAAAGCATAAATACAAGTTACCCTCCCTTCAATGGATAATCAAATCCCAGATGTAACTTACAAGCTATCTAATCCAATCGAATAACTTAACAATAAATAACCCATAAGCTATCCTTGTTTAATCATATCTCTAGAGTATACTTATACTAATGACAAACAATCCCTCCTATTATGGATTAAATACAAACACTTTCATAGAAAAACATATAATAGCTTATTTTCCTTTCCAAAGAAAATGCTATAGTTTCCTAATGCAAGTATTCTCAAGCAGTCCAAACAAAGCATACAAAATTCATTCTTTCATAAGTAAAGACAATTAAGATAAAACTAAATCCTTATGCTTGTAATATGTTTGATCTAATTGATTGACTTGATGCACAACCTTCCAATAGCAACTTACTAGCTACACTTTATCAACTCAAAGTAATTCTTAAGTATAGCCTCTTACTCTAAGCTCTCACAACTTAGTATAACTCTTTGATTATTTGCAACAGAATAGATTTATAGAAAAGTGTGTCCCAAATGAGAGAACTAGCCTCTCCATTTATATAAAAAAATTGAGACATTGAAGGCAAAAGAAAAGGTGTGTCAGTTGACACCTCTCTCCATGTAGATTGAATCACTACACACAACAATACGGTGACAAAAATCTAAGTGTAAACTCAACATAGTATTCAACATATCAACCTTTATGGCTTGACAACAACTCAAGACCAATTCAAATATGCACATGCCCAAAGATGACAAACGACTTGCAACCAAAGTAGACTTCTATAGAAATAGAGTTTTCATATATTGGCACCAAGTTGCAGCCATCCTTCCTATTCTTTGTCGTGGTTTATCTTATTGAAATAGTCTTATGTTTGTAGGCAACACATATACGATGTTGACTTGGTCATAGTCTCATTGTGCGACAGAGAAAAGATGAGTCGACTCCCATTTTATAGCATTCAAATAATGCTTTGACCAACACGTTATTTGTTGTTTCCTATTTCCATGCATTTAAAACACTTTATGAAGCAGGCTTTATTATTTTCATTGCTTTATATAAAAGCGTTTCAAGTTGAAGTAATTTGCTGCTATAAAACAATGATGCAATTTAAGTGATATCGACTATGGTTTATTTCTCCATATTGGCCTTTATCATTTGCATAGATCGGCCTTTAATGTTTTTCATAACAAATATACAAATCGGCATCTAATAATCATATAAATAAATGGACCTTCATTAACCATACATATATAAATATATATTTATATGTATACATGTACATATATAAGTCTTATATGCATATACATATACATATTTATGATATATACATATATATATATGCATATACACATATACATATACATATACATATACATATATACACATACACATATACATACATATACATATACATACGCACACGCGCACACACACACACATATGGGTAAAAGCACAAAGTCGTGTCACACTTTATAAAGGAAACGACCAACACTAATCCAACTTTTAAACTTGAATCACTAAAAAGTGTGTAGTGCCCCTCCATGATCCACCCTTTCATGATGTTTGATAAATGTTGTTTTGGGTGGTTTAGTTTAAGTTGTTTGTTAAAACTTGTTCTTGGTTAATTAATTTATTAAGTTAAAAAGTATTTTGACAACTAAATATGAATATATTTATTATTAATGTTGGAATTATAATAAATTAAAATTGTGAAAAAAATTATAATATGAAATAAGATATTAAAATGAAAGGTGATAATAGATAAATAGAAAAATTATAGTGAAATTAGTAAATGATAATAAATTGGAGAATAAATGGAATCTTCACTTCTGTCTCTAGAAAAAGATGCTTTTGGGAGATTTTAGAGTTTTATTAGATTTTTGAGATTTCAAAAGGAAAGAATCTTCCTTTGGAAAATAATGATCCTCTTGGAGAAGATTTTTGAGGATTATCTTTTGGAGAGGATGGGATGTTTATCCCACGTTGGAAATAATCATGGGAGCTATGCAGACAAGGAGAGAGTGGACGGATGGCGTGAAGGTGGTTAGAAAAGACTCCACGAGGAAAAGATTGTAGGATTGCCTTCGGCTCCTATAAGTAAGATTGAGAGAGACTCTCATGTTGCCAAATCTTGAGGTAAGTCCCTTGTTGTGTTTTCAGTCTAAATCATGTAAACTAATGAAAACTATACCAAGTGAGGCTTGTTTTGAGTTCTCTTGAGAGCCATAAACCTTGTTTTCCCTCACCGCTAGTTCAAACTTACCTCATGCGACCTCTTTGTAGTCTCTAATGTGCTTTTTTTATTTAATCCCTTAATATTTCAAATGTGTGCTTATCGCTGCTCTTGAAAGACAACGATAAATGCAAGAATGAATTACTATGCAGATTTTTATATGTTTTCTTCATTAGTATATGGTAGAAGAAATTCAATCATCTCTCTCTCGTTGATACTATAGCTCACTTTGGAAGCTAAGAATCACGTGGGTACTCCAATAGTTTTAGGGGACGGATACAAATCATTCCAAGCTAGTTCTTCTTAGAATTTGTTTTAGATAACGTAAGAAGTGATCGTGATGCCTTCTACCGTTTCAATGGAGATGCACTGTATAGACCCATTTGCGTTCTCTTTTCAACTTTGTGTCACATCGGGTATTCTTGATCTCCAAAAATAGATAATATCAATATTTCTTTAGCACTGAGTTTTTCGACTTGAGCCAATTGGTTCAGGTTAGAAGTGGGTGAGCTCCTGCAAGTTTTAGCAATGATAAATAGCTCTGCTCTGTCCCACTATCGAATGCTCATGACTCTGTATTTTCTTTCCTCAAAGGTTTTGTAAGCCTTTAGCAAGACCATTCGTTGCTTATCCTTCCATCATAGCAATCCATGTGATCACCTATAGCTTATCGAGTTTTCGACTTCAAGAAATTGTTACATAGTCTGTGTAGACAAACTTTGGTGTTGTATTGAGCACGAAACTCCTACTGTTATTCTAATTATTGATATAGTTTTGTATTCTAACTTAGGCGTTGATGTTGAGTGGAAGAAAATAAAATATAAACTGATCTAGTATATTTTTTTAACCTCTAGAAATTTATAGCGACACTATGTAGGAACCATTTCGATTAAACAAAGTCCTTTTAAATGGGTTTCGGATATCTCAGTTGAAATGAGACTAATTCTCAAATTTAAAATGCAATGATTTAAATTGATTTCCACAGATGAATTTTAAAACTTTTATGCACAAATTTTAATATAATATTTAAAACTCAATTAAAGACTTTGAAGTTTAAATTGTATATAATAAACTGATCAACAAATTGCGTTCAAATACATTCAAACATGCTGTCAATAAATTATTAATTCAATAAACTCAAGGAACTTTTAAAACACTTCATTGCTTAGATAATTTATAAAGCATTAATACTTATCTTTTTGAAATGTGCAAAAGAAGTCCCCAACTATTGTTGGAATGGTCATTGGTTCAGCCTCTTCTGTCTGCGAGCAGTCTGGGAGGAAAGCGTACTTTGTCGCTCTACACGAGTGCTGGTTCCACCGGAACAATGCTCAACACTCGTGCCATAAACCATGCCCTGGCCAGGACCGTCCTGAGTGCACGCACTTGTACCCCAGGTTGGACACCCACTATAGGAGTGCCCCTTCTTTGTCCTGCTCACAGCCTGCTAATCTGTGACCCTATTCCTGCAATATGTTGTACTTTCTTTTTCTCTTTTTTTTTTTTTCTCTCTTTCTTGTATTACTTTCCAAGTCTCACATGAATGCTTATTTAAGCCTTAAGGGGTGGTTTCCAAACCATCACACCCTTTCACAAAGGTTGCATTTAATTATTTAAATAAATAATTATGCTTTCACCTTCTTAGGAGAGTTTTTACATATAGGTTTTTATTAATATCTCTTTTAATCAAAGGATCATAATATCCTTTATTCTCCCTTTAATTTTAAAGGATTATTTCATAACTTTCTCTTTTCTTGGGGAAAAAGTCACATAACATCAGTATGAGGTAAAAAGGCTATATTAAAGTTAGAAACTGATGCTCTATTCCAGGGAAAGGTGAAAGAACCCATGCCTTGCAAATAGTACCCCCCCTCACTTGAGGCCTCAAATCCTTGAAGCGTTTTATCAATTGATTCATGTCCCTTGACCAAGCTTTACATTTTGCATGCATATCCTCTATCACATATAAGCAAACCGAGGAGGTAGCCATGTGAATCAACATGCAAGTTTTCTTTCAATAACCATTTATTTCTTATGTTTGTAGGATCTTGTCGCAACAAGCTTAAAGACTTTAATAGATCTCTGAGTAGTGCACATTATTCTAGTGTGAGCCTATGTTGCAGATTGTTTCATTTAGCACCACCAATATCCTCCACAAGAATACCGTACCTATTTAAATGATGGAAATGGTTCACACCTCTCAGAACAATTTCTCTTGCAACAATCTTGGAGATGAATTTAGATACAGTGTGGTAATCAAATCATACTCGAAGGTTCTTAACAACTCTAATAGTTGCTCCTGGGGGCAGGCTTAACAAAGCAAATGCAATTGCCAACTTCTCACATGGTGGCAGATAAATAATTATTTTCCTCCTCTTCCACAGCTTTAAGTAAATGTCTTGAATTTGGAATATACCCTGCCGCCTTCATCTACCAAGCCAATTTCTTCCAAACTTTGCATAGATCTTCTGTGGCTGTGAATGTGATCTGCTTCGTACACAGAAATCATGTACCATTTTAAGGCCTTCAATCAAACTGCATCCGAGTATCTTTTAATTCTTCTATCTTTCATCAATCTCTTTAACATAAATCTATAATAATTAAATAGATGCAAACACCAAGCATATAATTGAACTATAGTAAATTAGGAGTTTTTGTCAATATCGGGTCATGAACTACACTTAGCATAAGAGTGCCACTTATCAATTGGTAATCATTTTATGACATCTGATAAAAGGACCCAAAACTAATGGGAACCGAAGTAAATATGAAAAAAAACACTATTACAATCATATATATGTACATACATGATATGTATTACAATCATATAGATGTACATACATGATCTATGGATTAGCTTGAGTAACTTATTGTAGCTATAAGTTAAGGTATGTTCGATCAGCTTAGCTTACTTGCATACTGTGCCAATGATGTATTAAATGAAGCTCTATCTCTATCTCTATCTCTATCTCTATCTCTATCTCTATCTCTATCTCTATCTCTATCTCTATCTCTATCTCTATCTATATCTATATCTATATATATATATATAAAGTGAAGTAATAAAAGGTGTTAATTGGTTGATTATTGCTAAATAAGTATGAAATTGTTATAGGAAACATTTATATATTAAAAAATAATAATCTTTTAATTGAATTATGGGTTAGGTGGAAATGAGCGATTGAAATATTGTCATTTTTAAAAGAGTATTTTTCCAAGACTATAATGTTATGTTAGTTTGGTGACATTGAACAACAAGCTTGTTTTCAAATTAGATTATCTTTTGTTATTTTTTGCATGTTGATTTCCTTTTTGATTATTTAATAGTTGAATTGTTAGTGCATGTGTATTTCATGGTTGTATTATTTGGGCATTTACTTGTTTTATTATTTTAATTATTGGAAATTTGGGATGATTGTGGTTTTTTCTGAAAGTGGTTAATGGTTGTCTTCCAGAGGCTAGGTGAAATATGTTTTCATATAAGGTTCTTTTGTTGGTTTCACTTTGGATGAAGTTTGACAATGTTTTGTGTGTGTGCAAGAAGGTTCATTCCTTGCACTATATTTTGATTCTTATGAATATGTTTAGTGAGCGAGATGGTTTTACCTTGCTTGTTGTGTAGGGTCTACTAGTTGCAAGTAGGGGAAGTGGCTCTCAATGGGGGCCGACGTTTAGTGAGAGACTGCCAGGGTAACCCAATGGAGAGTTTCTTAATTCAGTTATAACCAAATTAATGAATTGGAGAGATGGGTAATTTTCACATAAACAAGATAATTGGATGTCTCACCTATGCATGTAGTACTCGTTTAGGCTAAGGATGGGTTGAGAAGGCCTGGTTGGCAAGATCAACTTCCTTGTCCTCATTAAAGGAATGTTGGTTCCGCATGTGTCACCCTATGGGGTTGGCATCTAGTGAGAGACTGTTAGGGTAACCATAGATGGGGGCAGCGTCTAGTGAGAGATTGTTAGGGTAACCCATGCCATAACCATGCGATGGCACTCTTCCCTATTGCAATCTAGCATTCCCTAGTGAGTTCCCCTTCTGTTGTATTTGTGCCTCTGGAAGCGATGCATGTGATTTGTGATGTCCATGTTGTTGCAATGTTGTGTTGGATTCTTGTCTAGCCTTGTTATGTTGGTCTTCTGTCTTCTTGACTATTTTTGGTGGGACCTTATTTCTATCTCCTAGTACGGGTGGTGGACCTTAGGGTTCTACATGGTCGGGAGGTTGGTGTCTTTTCCTCCATTGGGTTCCCTTGCTGCTTGTTTGTGTGCATGCTTATGTACCTCATGTAGCAGGTTCCAGATCTTGTACCAGTTCGAAGAGACAGTTGCTTTGTTATGTATTGAACTTGTATCTCATTTGTATCATGTAATGCAATCTTGATGTATTCTTCCCATTGTATTCAAGGGAGCATTGATGTAAGCTTGTAACAATGTTATGATGTACCTTCTTGTAAGGGAATTTGTATATGTACTTGTAACTCTATATATATGGTCTTGATGATTACTTATTTGATGTTATAATATGGAATTGTATGTGTTTATTCATTTAATGCAATGGATTTAAAATGAACTCTTAACGTTAGTTAATTCATGTTGTATGTTTTGATCTTGGTAAGAGTTTTGTTAGTAATACATTCATAGAACCTTAGAGGACATAGCTTAGCTTATATGTTAGGATTAGATACAATTTGCATTCATTTGTACTTCACTTTAAAACAAAAAAAATGTACCATTATTGTAGTTAGATGTGTTGTCCTCTAGGGTTCTTTTATAGGGCATTACAAAGTGGCATATATGTTTTGAATTTTGAAATGATGTAAACTAGTAAAATATGTATTTTTTAGTAATTTTATGTTTGTATTTAAAAAATAAAATAAAAATTATTTTAAACTAGTTTTTAATAAACTAACACTATAATTTAGTTGTTGATAAAATGCTGAAAAATAAAGTTGCATGAGATGTCAAACTTTTTATAGTAAACTTTTTTTTTCTTTCAAATTTTTTGTGTGTATTTATAACTTGAAACTTTAGTGCATGGATATTTTTTTTTTCCAATATATATATATATATTAAAATGTATGTGAATCCAAAAACAGTTGTTTCCATGGGACGCCAACTTTCATATTAAATATTTATCTAAAATGAAAAAAATTTATACCATCTTGAAATATTTTCTTTTATCTAGTGCATCATATTTTTTTCAATATTTTTAGTATTTTTCCTTGGCATGGTAATCAACATAATATTTTGTGCTTATAACCAACTTTTAGTAAAAATAAAAAATAAAATATAATTAATAATTAAACTATTAAAATAAATATATTTTTGAAAATTGCACTTATGGATCTACAAAAAGGTATTTTTATATTTAAAAAAAAATGTTATTTACATTAGTAGGAGTTATTGAAACTTTAAGTTTTTCAAATAATTTTATTTTTTTGGTAAATTGGACTCAAAGTGGTTCTCCATATATTTTTAGCAAACAATTTTAGTTGAAAAAGTTGTGGAAGTATCAAACTTAGCTAGAATGAATCTTACTAGATCATATGTTTTACCAAAATTGATCTTTAGTCATAAATACTTAAATTTAGTTGTGCTGATAAGTTGGCTAAAAGTGTGACACAACTTTGTGTTTTAACCCATATACATATATATTCCATGTCAATCAAGTATATATATACATTTGATATACAAATGAATATGATCAAGTTAATATTCATATAGTAATAATAATATTGACTGTATATATACCTCTATGTACATGTATATGTACACATATATATGTTGATCAATATATTCGTATGGAAATTTTTGTTTGTCACACATATGTATGTATCAACACATGTATACATATGTATATGTATAGATCTTATATAGATATATACATTCGATTGCACGATCAAGCACATACACAATTACTACCTTATTGATAGGAACATACATGTGATGTATATATACATATACACATACATGTTGTATTGTCCGTTTGATAACACCATGCTCATAAGTAACTTGTTCATAAGCATGCATAGGTGCATCTACCCATGTACTCTCATGTACGTGTTCCTTCATGCATATGGTCTATCGTCAACATGCATATGCATACATATACATACATTCCACATGTGTTCACCTCATCAATTCAAGCATAGTAATATAAGGAAGAACTCATAAGCTCCAAATAGATAAACATCATCCAAGAATGCACTCAACAGTAATCGAGACCCTTACTAATGCAAACACATGATACTAAGGATGACTTACCAATTCCTAACACAATAACTTGACTTAACCATTCTACTGTGAGTGTGTGTGTAAGCTCAGTTAGGTTATGTTATTGGTTACCTGACCAAGTTCTTCTCCTAAGTGATACTTCCCTTCACACTTGGAGGATTGAACATATACCTGCATCCAACTAACACATTCTCACGGTAGTCAGTTGTTCAACAAAATATTCTTTCACATAATATTTCTCTGTAGTTAGAATATCTAATTCAATAACCATCCATTTCACATATATGCATTTCTTCACATGAAATAACATTTATTCATAATTCATTGATAACAAAGTGCAAGTGCATATATTCTCAATCAGAATTCAAGTACATTCACACATGCAATATTTTACCCTAACACAGTAATAGACACAATTGGGGTGTGACACCATCAATTCTAAGGGACAACCATAATATCTAGACTTGTGATTGATTCAATCTAGACAAAGGGACAAACCTATGATTACACCAAGGATAAGAAAATAACTAATTTGACAAGAGTGAGATTCCTTTTTTATAGCTCAAGCCATATTAATCTTAAGAGGTTGTTTCTTGAGACCTTTATAGAATGAATACAACTAACTAGCTACATGTCTTAACCAAAGTATATACACAAAGACTTCTAAGATAGAGTGTCACTCCATGTATTTAAATTAATTTATCAAACTTACAAGCCATAGATCTCTCAACAAGGTATACTTGAATAGATTAAATGGTGTAGGATTAAATGAGTAAATAATTTAATAATACCTATATGTAAAACCTCCATGACTCCTTCATTGCTAAGATAGAAATTAACAATATGATTATATACTCTAAAATTAATCCATAAATTATAGGGTCACCAAAATTTTAATAGATATGATTCACATCATTTTCATGCATATTGACAAAGCACAATTAACAAAACTTGAATGTATGATTTTTCATTTTATTTTAGAGGTTGGATAAATTATAACTATCAATGAATGGTGCCCAAACCATTGTAGTAGAGTAGAAAAAACGAGTTAGCCTAAGAAAACACAATAATAATCTATAGTTAAAGAAATACCTAATTTGCTAGCACTTTGACTTTTAAAGCTTAGGCCATCAATTGCCTTCACATTTCTAGTAATTTAATTCACATAGGTAGTAATCTAGTCTCAATTTAGACATACTATACATTAAATGAGAAATATTTTACATCAAGATGCTCCCAATAGAAACATTTATAACATTTCTTAATCCAAACTAATTTATCTTAAATATATGCAGACAAAAAATGTGAACCTAAAAATTTATCAAATTCCTTGAAATTCTAAAAAATGGAGATAAATAGAACCATAAAATTAGAGATAATCTTATAATTGATTATTTAAAGAGAAGAAATGACAAATGAACAAATTACACTCAAAATGAGACTCCATTAATGTTGTCCCAAAGTTTCTATTTTGATTCCTACACCCTAATTAAACATATAATTACATAAAAATAACCTTATATTTTCTTGAAGGGTCCATGGATAGTTTTGAAAACATATAAATACCAACCTCTATAAAACCCAAAAAATTACATTTTATAAACAATAAAATTTCTCAAATTTAGTACCATGCTAACACCTTGACTAACAACTACACATAGGCATATGAAATGTTTCAAATAGATCTTTATTATCCCTTTGTCCATGCCTACAAAATAAATATTTAATTTTTCCCAATTTACCTTTACAATCTTATTCAAAAAATTTACTTGCAACAAATACAAAACTTGCTACAATCATAAAATCACGAAGAAGTAAAATATGGAATTTCTAACATCTTTGTAACTTTATAGAAATTTTACTTGAAATTAAAATGTAAAATCTTGATGCAGGAGCATCCAGATGAATTAGCAATCAACATCAACCAAAAACTAAGTATTTTATTTTCATGTTTAATTTTGCATTTTGGTGTGGGTTGGAGTTTCAAGATCATCTTGTGTTATGTTTGAAGGATACAATCTTAATTTACTAATACTTGGATTTTCATTTAAAAAAAAATCATAGGCAAACAATGTGTTTAATGTGATTTTAAAATTATTGTATTATTTCAAGGCTTGAAGGGTTAAAGAGGGTCCATTGGGATATTAAATGGATGACTCTTCAATTACCAAAGGAGCATGAATTAGTTTTGTATTTTCTTCATTTTCCAAAGGCATATACATCAGCAAGATTCTTGATATGGTAAAGTAACATTAACAACACATTTTTAAAGCAAAACTATGTCTTTTTTTCATCCTTTGTGAAGGAATTTCAAAGGTCAAGTTGAGGGAAATGAAAGAGCATATTTGGGTGCCACTTTTTGGTGCTTTGTAAGTGTGTATAAACATATAAAATATAACCTTCAATGGTGTAAAAAGGAAACAATAAACAACATCAAGGTTGGATAAAGAACTTGTAGGCTGCTTGTGAGAGTTGTACAAGAGAGAGTCGAAGAATGAACTTGTGAAGAGAAGAGGAAAAGAATAAGAGAAAAAGAATTTTGTAGGTGTGTTGTAGGTGTGTTGTAGGTGTTCAAGGCAGCCATGAGAGCTGCATAATGAAGAGAAAATTCATATTTCATAAGATGAGTGAAGACAAGAAGGTTTGAAGAAATGAGGATTTGAAGACTCGTAGACAAGATGTGTGTAGAGAAGCTTGTCAATTTTTTTAAATTTTATTCAATGTTGAATCTTACATATATGTATTTTTCAAGTATGAATGTGTATGAACATTGAAATAAAGATATGTTTCATATTCTTTTTCTACTTATATGTTAATGTGGAATGGATGACATGTTAAGGCTGCAAGATTGGGTAGTTTGTAAGACCCCCCAGTTTTGACTGCAAATTGGTATCAGATCCTGGCGTTCTAAGTGCATAAGTAGATCGTTGAATGTGAGGTAGCTTATGCTAGGATTGGTGGGAGAGTGGAAGAAAGAAGGCGATAGAGAAGAAGCTTGTGAGAGTTGTTGCTAGGTACATGTTGGCTATGTGTAGGGGACTTGTAAGGCTATAAGATATGTCAGTGTGCCGGATTTGAAGGCCTACTCACAAACCACCCCCTGACCTACTCAACTCTGCAACTATAGCACTACTCCTTGCATCAAATCTAGGTCGCCTGTACGCCCTAGGAACTATAGCCTCATAAAGAGTCATGTAGTAGGTCCTCTCCTCCATCAAGGCATCCCTCTCCCTCATGTATCTATCCATGGTAATGGTAGCCACTTGTGAAATCTCTAGCTACACTTGCTGCCCCACTCTATATCACTCTCAGTAATAGTAACATCCCTCTCTTTGCAGCCTAATCCGCTCAGTTGTAAGTAATGCAATCTATGTGTCAGAGGCCTATCTATGCGCTATCTATGTGTCTCACTCTCCTGCACGAGTGTATATCCCTATGATGGCCTGGTCACACTCGACCCTAGCTTGATAACCCTCTGTAGTAATCTGTGTAAGCCTAACTATGAGGTCACCCTATCCTTGATCTTTTAACACCCCAATTGTGTAATTACCTATTTACTTTTACTTTGCTAGTGTAAAATATTGCATGTGTGAATGTACTTTGAATTCTGATTGAGAATATATGTGCTTGCACTTTTTTATCAATGAATCATGAATGCAGGTTATTTCATTTAAGGTTATGTGATGAAATGCATATATATGAAATGGATGGTTATTGAATTGGATATTCTAATTATGGAGAAATATTATGTGAAAGCATATTTTATTGAATAGTTGACTACCGTGGGAATGTGTTAGTTGGATGTAGGTATATGTGTTCAATCCTCTAGGTGCGAGGGGAAGTATCACTCAGGAGAAAAACTTGGTCGGGTAACCAGTAACGTAAACTAACTAAGCTTTACACACACTCATAGTAGAATGGTTGAGTCAAGTTATTGTGTTGGAAATTGGTAAGTCATCCTTAGTACATGATGTGTTTGCATTAGTAAGGGTCTTGATTACTATTAAGTGCATTCTTGGATGATGTTTATCTGTTTGGAGCTTATGAGTTCTTCCTTATATTACTATGCTTGAATTGAGGAGGTGAATACATGTGGAGTGTATGTATATTGTGCATATGCATGTCGACGATAGACCATACGCATGAACACGTACATGAGATTACATGGGTAGATGTACATATGCATGCTTATGAATGAGTTGCTTATGAGCATGGTGTTAACTAATGGAAAAATACGACATGTATGTGTATATGTATATATACATTGCATGTATTTTCCTATCAATAAGGTAATAATTGTGTATGTGCTTGATTGTGCAATTGAATGTATATATATAAGCTAAATACATATATACATATGTATACATGTGTCAATACATACGTATGTATGACAAACGGAAATATCCATACAGATATATCAACATATGTATATGTACATATACATGTACATAGAGGAATATGTATATATATATATACAATCAATATTATTATTATATGAATGTTAACTTGATCATATTCATTTATGTATCAAATGTATATATATATATAATTGATTGGAATTGAATATATATATATATATATATGAATATATATACATATACATACATATATATACGAAATAGCGTTGATGCTATTTGTTGACATATATATATGTATATGTACATATATAAATATATATATTTATATATATAAATATGTGGTATTTAATAGAGGCCGATTTGTATATATGCTATACAAAGTATTATAGGTTGATTAATTAATACATATGTTTGATATAAGATAAAGGCCGATCTATATGCAAGTAATGTGCAATAATAAAGGCCGATATGGGAAAGTAAACCATAGTCGATACATTTGGAAATACATCATTAATTTATAGCAGCGAATTACTTCAACTTGGAATGCTTATATATAAAGTGATGGAAATAATAAAGTATGTTTCATAAAGTATTTTAAATGAATAGAAATAGGAAATAACAAACAACAAGTAACGTGTTGGTCAAAGCATTATTGGAACGCTATAAAATGGGAGTCGACTCATCTTTTCTCTGTCGTACAATGAGACTATGACCAATTCAACATAGTATATGTGTTGCCTGCAAACAAAAGACTATTTCAGTAAGATAAATGACGCCAAATAAATAGGAATGATGGTTCCAACATGGCGCCAACATATGAAAACTCTATATCATGTAGAAGTCTATTTTGGTTTCAAGTTGATTGTCATCATTTGGGCATGTGCACATTTGAATTGGTCTTGAGCTTCTGTGATGCCATAGAGGTTGATCTATAGAATACTATGTTGAGTTTACACTTAGATTGCTGCCACCTTTTTGTTGTATGTAGTGAGTCGTTCTGCATGTAAAGAGGTGTTGATTGACACACCTTTTCTTTTTCCTTCAATGTCTCTATTTTCTATATAAATAGAGGGGTTGGTTCTCTCATTTGGGACACACTTTTCTTCAAATATATCCTACTACAAATAATCAGAGAGTTTACTTTGTGAGAGCTTAGAGTTACTTTGTGAGAGTGTAGTGTTATTTTGAGTAAATATGTTATAGTGAAGTATTGCTTGAGAGGATTAAGTGAAGCTAGTAAGTTGTTGTTCGAAGGATGTGCACCAAGTTAATCAATTGGATTAAGCATATTACAGGCATGATGATTTCCTAAGCTTGTTTATCCACTAGTGATATAGGCTAACTTAACTCCCTACTTGAAATAGGATTTTTTTTAAGAAAAGAGGCAAGATAGATACAAGATATAAAATATCTATATTAGACTCTAACAATCTTGGTTCTTTGATGTAAGATGATAGACAATAAGGGATATGTTTATTGTGGATAAAGACAATTTAAAAATATTGTTTGTTCGAGTCTTGTCAAGGATAATAGTCCTAAAGTTTAAAAGGCGAGATGAAATGTTGATGGATAGGAGATGGGGTTAAATACTAAAAAAATTGATGATGGACTCAACTAGGATGTTTTAGGTCTATTGTATGTCTTCCTAGAAAAAGTGTAAAACTTTGATTTTGCAATAGTCTAGAATCTCAAGGATTAATCAAATGTGCCAAAGTTCTAATCAAATGTGAAGAACGATAACTCGTAAGAGTACTACATTGAATCAAAAGTGTAATTATATTCAAACAGTGCAGGAAAACATCTCAAAAGAATAGGTAAATGTTTATGATGCATAAAAATATAAAGGAGAAAATTGCGATGGGCAGGACTATGGAGCACGGGCGGGAAAAGCAAGATTTTGAATCTCTGAACAATGGAGCAGGCCGTGGAGCAAGATCTGAGGAATCCCAGCCAGAATCGGCGCATGTTTCGAGCGAGGAGAAAGGTAAGGATGAATCTGATGAGGACACCAGAAACAAAATTCAGGTGGACCTGGGAGGGAAGACAAATCTGGGGGGGGTCCCCTGAAGGACAAAAAGGCAAAAATTCCAATGAAATGGTAGGGACTGCTGATAGGGAAGGAGCAAAGCACAAACCTTGGTCTTCACTGTTTGGCATTAAGCCAAATGGAAAATTGATATTCCCTCCAGTACGTAATTTTTTTGACCCAGTGAAAGGTAAGCTTTCCATCTCTGTGCCTGATCCGATTATTAATAATTGGTCTAGGGTCCAAAGAAAGATGAAGAAGAAATCTTGGAGAATGCGGGGGACGGTAAAAGGGATGAGGACTTTGTTTCTTCCACTCTTAAGATTTTATCAGAAGGAAAAGATAATGGGTATCTTGGACTGGAGGATATTCTTATTCAGGGTTTGTCTTTGGATATTGGCATTCCTATCCAAACTACTAGGGTAAGTGCAAGAAGATGAGTCCACAAAATGTGGAAGTTTTTTCCTTAGGAAAAAAAATTAATTCGGCTTGCAAAAAACGGGATCTCGCTTTTTAATAAACAAGATCCCGTTTTTAAAAAGCGAGATCCTGTTTTTAAAAAGTGGGATCCCGTTTAGCTTCGGGATCCTGAGCTTAAATTTAAAAGACGGGATCCCGTTCTTCAAAACAGGATCCCGTTTTCAGAAATTTCCGTTTTTGGAAAATTTTCAAAACGAGATCCCGTTTGAAATTTTTCCAAAAACGGAAATTTCAAAAAATGGAAAGTTTTCAAAACGGGATCCCGTTTTGAAAACTTTTTGAAAATGGAAATTTCCGTTTTTGGACCATTTTACAAAACGAGATCCCGTTTCATAGAACCATAAAAAATGGTTTTTTTATGAAACGTGATCCCGTTTTGAAATGGGATCCCATTTTAAAATGAGATCCTGTTTTTTAAATTATGAATTTTTGGGCCAGTTTTTGGCTTTTTTTTGGTTCGGGAAATGGCTTGGGGACCCGAACCTAAGCTTTGGACCTGGTTTGACTTGCAACTTGAAGGTCCTATTAATTTCACAGGAAAATAATGACTTTGGACATATGTTTGAAGACCTATTTTGCATAATTTTTTTACGAAATTAAAACCCATTATAGATGAGACAGTACAGATTCCAAATATGTAATTTTTTTAATAATTTGAATATTTTTCTATTTTTCAATTAATTTCTAATGAAACTAGTCCATAAACTTGAATTATCAGTTTTTTTAGTATTTTAATAAATTTTGATCAACATAACATTTTGATGAATGGATTGCATGAGAATAAACTTCAGACAATTCTTTTTAGTTTAAAAAAAAATTCAAAAAATGATAAGTTTAGGTCATCTTATGTGTGTCGTACACAACGATTTTTCAAAACGACAAATATGCCTAGTATAAATTTAATTAAAAAAAAAAAAATTCAATAAAAAATTACAAAAGAATATCGAAAACAAGCTTCAGTGAGTCACAAATCTTTTCCCAAAAGGATTTTGAAAAATATGATAATTTAGGTCAAAATATGGATGTCGTACACATTCATGGTATGGTATAAAAAAGTGACTTTTAAACAGTGGTTTTTGGAAATGCCTATTGAAACTCAATTTTTACAATCTAGGTATTGAAATAAATTACATATTTGAAAACTAGAGTCCGAGTACTACATTTTATGATTAGTGATTTTTTTGAAGATTCCATCTCTAAGTGCTTCAAATTTTAAGGTCAATGTGTCAAATTCTGAAAATCAGGGAAAACACTTCCACTTTTTGGCCAAAAAGTGGACTCAACTTCTTGCACACACCCACTACTTCTGTAGAATGTTCCCCTTCGAGTGACCCTCTTAAACTCGGGGAAAAAAAAACTCCAGATTTTGTCAAGGACACCTTTGAGAATCTGAGCTAGAACACCGAACTCTCGAGTGACAATTTGAACCAGCTCAGGAATGGCCAGATGGATACTCTCCCTTGGGAGCAAAGAAGAATGTATGTTAAGGAATGGGAATTTGGCAAAGAGTTGGAGAGCCAAGAAGATACTGATTGGGAAGAAGTCCTGTCTCATTTGAAGAAAAAGAAGGAGAAAAACAAACATCAAAATACTCTGAGTGGAGTCGTTACCAGGACATGAGCAAAGGTGGATTGTGGTGCTACTAAGCTAAGCCAAGGCAAAATATCGGTAAATGGAAAAGAGAGTGTGAAAGCTTTTAGGACATAGCGGATGGTGTTCAAAAGACCATTCCAGATATTCTCCAATCCCCTGGTAAGATATGAAGATTATGTCTTGGAATATTAGAGGGCTTAATAGCCTTCACAAGAGGGATGTTTTGCACAATTTTGTTAAGGATCATAAACCTGATATTCTCCTCATCCAAAAAACTAAAATGTCTAAAGAGAAGGTGGAGAAGATTAAAATGTTTCAAAACTGTGGAATCTAAGGAAATAGTTCAGATGGTGTGTCAGGAGGAATTGCAACTTTTTGGAACCATAACCTTATTAAAGGGGAACCTTTCCTGGAGAGCACTAATCATGTGGCTACAAAATTCACACATATCAGAGACAATTTTAGTTGGATTCAGTCGAATATCTACGCTCCCAATGGGAAAGGAGATAGAAAATATTTGTGGAATGAGCTCTCTGCTTTCTGTAGGATCTTTGATAATGACCACTAGGTTGTAATGGGCAACTTTAACACACCCCTTTTGAATGAAGAGAAATTTGGAGGATCTTAGGTGAATCAGGAGAGTAAATATGATCTTTTTGACTTCATCAACAATAAGGAGTTGATTGACCTGGATTTGCAAGGAGCCCAGTATACATGGTCAAATAGAAGAATTGGTAAGGAACTTATTCAAGTAAGGTTAGATAGAACTTTCATTTCTCATCAGTGGCTTATAAACTACTTCTATTCTCTTAAAGCTCTTTCTAGAGTGGGGTCGGATCACTTTCCCATAAGTTTTGTGGCAGACCCTATAAAGGTGAAGAAAAACTCTCCCTTTAGATTTGAAAGAATGTGGTTGTCCCACCCCCTTATTTTTTATGAAATCAGGAAATGGTGGAATATTGATGTTTCGGGTACTGCTATGTTCAAAATTGTTAAAAAATTGAGAGAAGTTAAACACAAATTAAGAAGCTGGGAAAAAGAGTCCTTTGGAAACATTTTTGGCATTAAATCTGAACTTCAAATGGAGCTTGCAGAGATCCAGGACAAAATTCAGAGGGAGGGATACATTGAAAATAATAAGGCTAAAGAAAATGAGCTGCTGGTGAAACTGCATGATATAATAGCTAAAGAGGAGGAGTTCTAGAGGCAAAGATCTAGGGTGTTGTGGCTCTCAACTGGAGATAGAAACACCAGGTACTTCCATTTGTCTACCTCAAAATATAAGGCTGCCAATAGAATTTCTAACATAGAAGTTAATGGTATGAGATTTGAGGAAGAGGAAGACATCAAAAAGCAAGCTATCCTTTTCTTTAACAACCTTCTTTTGGTGAATGGGGAAATCAATCATAATGACCAAGATTTTCTGTTAGAGGATATCTCTAAGGTTGTTGAGAGGGAAGATAATGAAAATCTTGTTGCCATTCCCTCTAAGGAGGAAATCATGAAAGATGCCTTTTCTTTTGAAGGAAATAAGGCCCCTGGCCCTGATGGGTTTCCTATGTTCTTTTTTCAATGGTTTTGGGATATTGTTGAAAAAGATGTTGTGAATGTTGTTAAGAAATTCTTTGGGTCCAAAAGGCTCCTTAAGGAATTAAATGCTACTTTTGTGGTCCTTATTCCCAAGAAACCTGGGGCTATGGAGTTTGAGGCGTTCAAACCCATTAGTCTTTGCAACTCTTTCTATAAAATCATATCAAAGGTTTTGACTTCAAGGATCCTTACTATCCTTCCTTTGTTGATTTCCCCTCAACAAAATGGTTTTGTACCTGGAAGGAAAATATTAGACTCTATAGTCACCATCCATGAGAATATCCATTCACTTGTGGAATGTAAAACTAAAGGGTTTATTCTTAGGCTGGATATATCCAAAGCTTATGACCGTGTTGACTGGGAGTTTTTATTTAAAATTCTTAGGGTGTTTGGTTTTAGCAGCAGAGTCATTTAGTTGGTGAATCAGTTGGTTACAATGGTCTCCACCTCTATTATTGTGAATGGGTCTCCTTCCAGATTCTTTCAAAATTCAAGAGGCCTAAGACAGGGTGATCCCATCTCTCCTATTTTGTTCACAATTATGGCTGAGAGCCTAGGAAGGAATCTTAAAAGTTTGATTGAACATAGGTCTCTTGTTGGTCTTAGTCCTTCATCTACTAATTTGATTTGTTCTCACCAATAGTTTGTTGATGACATTATGTTGATGGGATGATCTACGGTGAATGAGGCTAAGACTTTGAAAAAAACTTTGGATGTGTATGAGAAGGCGACTGGGCAGATAGTCAACAAACAGAAGAGCTTCCTTTTTTTCTTCAATACCCCTGAGCATAGACATGTCAAGATAGAAAGAATCCTTGGTTGCAAAGTGGAATCCTTACCCTCTTCTTATATTGGTCTACTGCTATGTCTTAAACCTCCAGATTCCTTTTGGTGTTCGCTGGTTGATAGGTTCAGAAAGAAGTTGGCAGGATGGAAAGGAGCTCTTTTGAGCCAAGTTGGAAAAATTCAACTTCTTAAATCTTCTCTTCAGAATCTCCCAGTTTATCCTTTAAGCCTTTTCAAAATTCCTACTAAATATTTTGAGGCCATTGAAAAGATCCAAAAAAGATTCATTTGGTCTGGTGTGGAGGAAAGAGAGAGGATGCCTCTTATAGGGTGGGATTTGGTTTGTAGACCGAAAACCTTGGGGGGTTTAGGTTTTAGGAAAATCAGAATGATTAATAAGATTCTTCTAGCCAAACAAATATGGAGATCCTTCTCGTTTGTTAGAGAATGGAAAGATATTTTAAGAAGTAAATATATGAACAATTGTGTGTCCCTCAAAGCATTGTTGGATTCTTCTTTTCTACCTCATGGTTCAATTTGCTGGAATGATATGATTGTTGGTAGAAAGATCTTGGAATTGGGGATAGGATGGCATATTAGAAGTTACAATCAAGCCAAATTCTGGGAGGATAGATGGATTTTTAAGGAGCCCCTCATCAAAATTGAAAGATTCAATAGATGGGTTGAGTTATGCAAAGCAACTTTTGGGGAGCTTGTCAAAGATTATTGGTATGAAGGAGACTGGGTGGATTTGTGTGTGGTTAGTCAAGAGTTGGCTTAGCTTCAATCTTCCTTAAGGGTTGTCAGTTTGGGACAGATTCAGTTGGATGATAATCTTGTTTGGATGGACAACCCTTTGGGTAACTACTCTATTTCTTCGGCTGTCTCTTTGTTGTCCCTTTCTCAAGCTCCCCCTCCCTTCTGGTCTAAAGCATGGATTAAACACTTGACTCCTAAAGTCAACATCTTCTTCTGGATTCTTCTTCAAAATAAGGTGCTTACAGTGGATAATCTTTGTAAACGAGGATTTCAAATCCCCAATAGATGTTACCTTTGCAAGTGCGAGGCGGAGTCAACTAACCAGTTATTTCTCCACTGCCCGTTTGTTTCTACAATCTGGGGAAAATTATTAGCCCTCTGGAATATCTCTTGGGTGTTTCCCCTATCCATTGAAGATTTATTTTCACAATGGAAAGCTCCATCTCAAAATCCCTTCATTTGAAGGTTATGGGCTTTTATTTTCCCTTTTGTTGTTTGGGGAGTGTGGAAAGAATGTAACAAACTTTTCAGGGATAAGGAGATGTCAGAGGCTAATGTTTTTGAAAAAAAAATTAGGCTTATAAAGGAAAACTTCAATGTTATTCCCCAAAAAGCTCTTAACCTTGAAGTTGTGGTTTGTACTCCCTATGATTTAATGATAGCAAAGGATTGGAATATTAAAATGGATGTTTCCATGGCATCCAAGCCAACTAAGAAAAGCAAGGAGGGTGTGTGTTGGACCTTTCCTCCAAATGGCTAGTCTCAGGCCAACTTTGATGGCACTGCGAAGGTAAATCCGTGGATGGTCGGAAGTGGAGGTGTGTTAAGGGACTCAAATGGTAACTTTATGGAGGTTGTGGCCATTTCCCTAGATCATCAAACCAACCATGTGGCAGAGGCTATAGGATCTTTTCAAGTTTTAAAGTTAGCTCATAATTTGAATATAAAATACTTATGGCTTGAAGGGGACTCTAAAAACATCATTGATTGTCTCCTAGGTAGTACCCCCTCCTGGTCTATAAAGAATTGGATTGATGAAGCAAAGTCTATTCTAGACAAGTTCAATAAAGTTAAATTTTCACACGTCTATAGGGAAGCTAACAGTGTGGCAGATTACTTTGCGAATGATGGGGTAAAGAGGCAAGGATTGTACACGTGGCAAAATTTTAGGGATTTGGGAGCTGAAGTCAGGGCCTTATTAGATTATGATGTTATGCATGGGAAAGAGGAAAATATATTTAATGATTAAAGGGAAAAGGGCTAAGTACATCGAAATCAAGAGATTTGATGGGGCTGTGTCATATTACTTAGCTAGGAAGAAAAAGCGGCACGCTTTGTGGGTTCATTGGAATGGCTATGTAAAATTGCAATAGGTTTTCGGCGCTGGTAGAGTCTGCAGTGAGGTGCAAATGAAAATGGGGGGGGATAGGAAAAGAGTTGATCCAAATAGCTACGAGGTGCACACGAGGAATGCTAAGGTCTGGAAATAGGTTGTGAGAGGTGGTTTGGTTCCATTTCTGGAAAAACTTCATGGGCCTGATACTATGGCTATAGACTATTTTGAGAAGAACTGGAACTGTGAGATGGGGTTAGAAATCAAATAGCATAGACAAAAGTGACAGCCAACACTACTAAGCTATTAAACCACATCCAACAAGAGAAAAAAAATAATGGAGAGAATAAAAAATGCAAAACATAAAAGAAATCACTCCCCATTATGGTTGATGCTTTCTCTTGCTCTCCTTCTTCTTATTATGAAAATTTTCCCTCAGATTTGTTGAAACACTTGTGCAAAACCTGCAAATGGTAGCAAGAAAGTTGGAGATAATTAGCTGTTAAGCCAAAAATGGAGAAGGAAGGTTGTTTTTATAGACAACCATTCGAATGGACAGTTGAGATTAATCTTCTAGAAAGATTCCAAGATCAATGGATGAGAATGCATGAGAGAGATGTTACGAAATGGATGGTTGAGATTAAGTCTCAGAAAAGATGCCAAGATCAACAGTCCAGAATTGATGCACCAAGAATATGCCATGCATGGAAAAGCTATGATGCCGACGGCTATGACGCCTGATAGCTATGACAAACATGCAAGACATGCAGGCTATGACAGAAATGAATGTTATGACAGGGGATTATGACAGAGCATCTTTGACTAGGTGGAGGTGCATAAATAATTTATTTTAAATAATTTATTCAAAATGGAGGAAAATGACAAGTGGAAAATAAATAATTTATCCAAATTATTTATTTCGATAAAATGAAAAGGAGCATTTAATTAAATTAATCAATTTAATTAAATGGAGAGGTGGAAATTAGACATGGATAATTAATTTGAATTATTTATCCAAAAGAGAGGAATGAAACACAATTAAATAATTTTGACAATTATTTAATTATAGAAGAATAAAGGTCAAATAATGATTATTATTATTATTTGACTATAGATGAAAGATAAATAATTAAATAAAAAATGATTTATTTAATTATTGAAGAAAGGGATATATTAGTGATGCAATTAAATAATTTTAATTGATCAAGATAGAATAAAGATGAGAAGGTGAATTAATTAAATAATTAAAAACTATTTAATTAATAGAGGAATGTGGTCAAATTTAATTGAATAATTAAAGTTATTCAATTATCGAAGGACAACAACCAAGAAAAATGACGCTTGCGGACTTAGGACATTTTTCAGTGTCTACATTTTGCCCCTCTTTGAGACAATGCAACTTGTCGTGTTGTTTCAAAGAAAAAGATTGATCAACTGATACATGCCCCAAAGATATCTTGGTAAGGATTATGATAAGAATGATATGCCCCCTCGAGAGATTGATCAAACGGATTGTAAGAAGATTAATCTCTCGATAGATGTCTAGAAAGTGATTAGATACCTGATATTGCGCAAGTGAAAGCGGTGATCTACATTTTGATGAAAATGCAAAGTTGATGGGCATAACTGAACAATTGATGGAAATGATAAGTATAGCCAGGTTGATGAGCTGATGAAGTTGATTGAGCTAATTAAGCTGATCGAGAATTATGCTTACGCAAGACAAGGTGCTGCAATGATGGATTGACTGATTGATTAAGGGGACATGAAATTTCAAGAAGCAGGTTGATTGATTTGAGATTTGATTCAAGAGACATATATCAGTGAGTTAAGCAATTGATTGATTTCTCCACGACAAGAAAGATGAATAAAATGAAATGCAAGATGGAAGATAATGAAGGTGATGAAGCCTCTTGTACCATTTAAGTGCTTTTATCATCATTGGGCTTATTATGTCGCAAATTAGTATAAGCGTCTAGATAACATGAACATCTAGACGACCTGAATACTGTTTGCATTTTTATTTAGTAATGAAGTATAAGCGTCTAGGTATAAAAACCTTAGATGACCTGAATACTTATTCCATGGAAGACACTATCGAACAAGGAATGCTCTCATCCGCATTAGACTCATAGGTCCTCGATGGTTTTAGACAACCATGTCCTAAGATGAGTCATCTTGTGAATAAGAAACAATCCGCAAACAACAAACAAATGAACATGCCCCATCCTTGCCTCTCTAGTCAAAGACATCCTGAAGAAGCTAAAATACATGTCACCAAAGTTAAAACCATAAAATAAGAAAAGATCAACAAACAAACATGAGTCCTGCTTTGATGTAAAAATGATTCTCGTTACAGTTATGCGTTTGGTTGGATTCGTAAGATGGGTTGATATATATGTTATAATGTTTTCTTGATTGGCAACACTTGCATGTTTTGATTTTGTTGAAGTTCAAAGCTGTGTGGTGATATGAAAGTGTCACCGTTTTTTGGAATTTTTGATTTTTTTGAGATTTTTGGAATATTTAATTTTTTTGGATTTATGATGTTTTTTGGATTATTTCAAGTCATTTTATGGTTTTTTTGGATTTTTTCAGGACATTTTATGATTTTTTTGGATTTTTTCAAGACATTTTATGGTTTTTTTTGGAGTTTTTTTAGGACATTTTATGATTGTTTTGGATTTTTTTCAGGATATTTTATGATGGAAATAAACGAGCAGACAGACAAAGAGGGTAGTTTCTTTGACCGTGAGATGCTTAGTATCTTAACCCACAGCTAAGGTTAAGAAGATGCCCCAGTGAGTGATAGGACCAACCTAGTATGCGTGGCAAAGCGAGCATGCGAGGGGAATGCCGAACAATTCACAAGCCATGGTGAGTGTGAAAAGGTCATTATGAAGTGGAGGATGAATGAAAAGGGAATGAAAAGATCAAGTAGAGCTCCAAAGGAAAGAGGAGCAAAGCCTCTACACATGGCGCTAATTTTTCGGTTTTCATCATGGTACTTGCTCAAGGCGCCACCGAAGTGGTTTTCACCATTGAACGAATGCATTTTTCTCCTTTTTCTTTTCTTTTTCTTTTTTTTTTGTATTTTTTCAGGACTTTTTTCCTTTTTTTTGTATTTTTTTAGGACTTTGAAAATATTTCCCTCTAAAGCATTTAGGTGAAAAACTTGCGAATGTGCATACTGTTGATGGGATCACTAAGCAATTCACCTTCCGGAGTAGATAACTGGTATGCCCTAGATCCATACACAACAGTGATAATGTATGGACCCTACCAGTTAGGCTCAAATTTACCCTTCTTTTCTCTGTCTTGTTGAGTGCGAGGATTTTCACGAAGAACAAGATCCCCAACCTCAAATGTACGTGGTTTCACTTTCTGATTATAACTTCAACACATTCGTTGTTGGCATGCTCTAAGATGATTGAAAGCAGTTTGTCTTTGTTCATCCAATAGTTCCAACTCCTGTAAATGGGAAACTTGGTATTCTTCATCACCGATTTGATTGCACAAAGAGACACGTAAAGAGGGAAACTCGACCTCGATGGGCAAGATGGCTTCAGATCCATAGACAAGGGCATATGGGGTAGCACCTGTGGGAGTGCGGACACTCGTGTGATAAGCCCATAGTGCAGGATTCAATTGAGTATGCCAATCTCGACCAGCTTCATTGACTGTCTTTTTAAGAAATTTGAGAATGGTTTTATTAGAAGCCTCATCCTAGCCGTTACCTTGAGGATAGTAAGGTGTGGAAAAATGATGTTGTATATGGAATTTCTCACAGAGTTCGTGGACATCCTGATTTTTTAATGGACGTCCATTATCTGTGATGATGGATAGAGGAACACCATAATGACAGATGATGTAGTTCAGTATGAAGGTGGCTATTTGTTTTCCAGTGATATGAGCGAGAGGAACAGCTTCAATCCATTTCATGAAATAGTCAGTGGCAACAAGAATGAACTTATGACCATTGGATTAAGGTGGATGGATCTTGCCCATGAGATCGAGTCCCCACTAATAAAAGGGACATGGTGTAGCAAGAGAGTGTAATTCTTATGCAGGAGCATGTATCAAGTCTGCATGTTTTTGACACTGCTTGCATTTTTTTAACAAACTGATAAGAATCCTTTTCCATTGTAGGCCAATAATAACCCATACGCAAGATTTTCTTGGCTAAGGTAGGACCGCTAGAATGTGCCCCACATATACCTTCATGTACTTCTTGTAAAGCAGTTTTGACCTCATCATGCTCAAGACATCTAAGTACCATCGAGACCTCGATGGTAAAGGGTATCGGCTAAGATAACATAGCGGGAAGCTTGACGGATAAAGGTTTTAAGAGATTTATTGGATAGGTTTGATGGCAAGGTGTTATCTTGAAGATAGGTATAAATATCCCCATACCATTGGGAATTAGGACCAACAATGAGATAAATCGTTTTAGATTGTGGTATATTGTAAGTAGGTTCCAAAAGAGGTTCGACCAGGAACTCACAGTAAGCGGCATTACTTGGAATTTCTACAAGTGAACCAATTGTTGCCATTGCATCAGCAGCTCTGTTGTTATCCTGAGGAATCTGCTCAAAAGAGATTGAGGTGAAATAGGCCTTGAAATCATCCACCATTCTTTTGTAAGGCATCAATTTTTCATCTTTTGTTTTATAGTCATCATTAACTTGTCTGATCACTAGCTGAGAGTCACCAAGAACACACAACTCAAGGATCTTCCATTGCACAGCTATACAGAGCCCAACAAGTAATGCCTCATATTCTGCCATATTGTTGGTACATGGAAACTGTATCTTATAAGATTTAGGTATACAATCCCCTTGCAGCATGACAAAGAGACTTCTAGCGCTAGAACCACCTTGTGTGAAGGAGCCATCAAAATATAAAGTCCACAGATGTGTAGATTCCATGTTGAAGATTGATTCATCATGAAACTCTATAATAAGAGGATGATCAACTATCACTGGAGCATCAGCGAGTTGATCTGCGATAGCTTGTCCTTTGATTGCTTTTCTTTCAATGTACTTAATATCAAACTCACTAAGAATCATCACCCATTTAGCTAATCGTCCTGTGAGTGTTGCTTTGTTCAAGAGGTACTTAAGAGGATCAATTTTTGCAATGAGCTTTGTCTGGTGTGTAAGCATGTAATGTCTTAGCTTCTGTGATGCAAAAACTATAGCAATGCATGCTCTTTCAATAGGACTATAATTGAGCTCGTATCCCACTAGAGTACGACTAATGTAATAGATTGCATGTTCCTTTCCTTCAGAGTCATGTTGTGCCAAAAGTGCCCCCAGTGCTGTGGTAGTTGTGGATATATATAGAAGTAAAGGCTTGTCATCCATAGGAGGTACTAATACTGGTGGTGTCATAAGATATTCTTTGATTTTCTGAAAAGCTTGTTCACACTTGTCATCCCACCTAAATGAAACATTCTTGTGTAACAGATGCTGAAAGGGTTGACGTTTATCTGCAAGTTGTGCTATAAAACGACAGATAGACTGAAGTTTTCCTTGTAATGATCTCAACTGTCTGATATTCTTAGGCGGAGGCATTTCAAGTATAGCCTTTATTTTTGCAAGATCAACTTCAATTCCTTTAGATGATACAATGTATCCAAGGAGTTTACTAGAGGTTACCCCAAAGGCACATTTCTTTGGATTCAATCGGACCTTGTATTGTTCTAATCTTGTGAAAATTTTATCCATGATCTCTAGATGTCCCGCTCTGGTGTAGGATTTTCCCAACAAATCATCTACATAGTCTTCCAAATAGTTATGCATCATGTCATGGAAGATAGTGGTCATTGCACATTGGTAGGTAGCTCCGGCGTTCTTCAACCCAAAGGGCATGACATTCCAACAGAAGGTTCCCCAAGGACAAGTGAATGTTGTCTTAATTTGATCTTTATGAGCAATTTTAATCTGATTGTAGCCTAAAAAACCGTCCATGAGGGATAAAATTTTGTGCCCTACTGTCAAATCTACTATCATGTCAATGTTGGGAAGTGGGAAGTCATCCTTAGGACAAGCTTTGTTTAAATCTCTAAAATCTGTGCAAACTCGGATGCCCCCATCAGGCTTTGAAACTGGTACTAAATTTGAAATCCAATCAGCATAGTTAACAGGTCTGATAAATCCCACATCTAGCAACTTTTGTAATTCAGCTTTTACCAATAGAGCAATGTGTGGGTGCATTTTTCTCAACTTTTGTTTTACAGGTTTTGCCCCCGGTGGCAAAGACAAGTGATGCATTACTAGATCTGGATCAAGTCCTGGCATATCTGCATAGGACCATGCAAAGTTAACTTGTCTTTCCTTGTAGAACTGCATATGCTCTATTCTTTCTTCAGGTGTTAATGATTCTGCTAAATGAATTATCTTTGGTTTTTCTTCTATGCCCAGATTTGTTGGTACTGTCTTCTCCACCAACATAGATGATTTTTCATGATATACTTCTAAGGGAAGTGTGTCAAGCCCTCCATCCTCGGGTGCCTCAGAGAGGTTTTCACCCTTGGATACGTTCTTTATTTTTACTTTTGTCAGGTCTAATAGCGCTGTAGAGCAGTTTTCACTAGAAGACCTATTTATATTTTCAATAATTTTGCGACTGAAAGGCTTGGCACTCCCCCCAAAATAATCCACACTATTGAGTTCTATGATGAATCCTACTTTATGATCCTCAAGAGGTGTGTCTTCTCGTGCTCCTAGAAATTTTATGATTGCCTCATCATTTTCAAATACATCCAGTTGTGGTGGTCCCTTTTGATCGAAATCAATGAGTTCAGGGTGAACCGAGGGTAAAGAATCATGACTTGAGTCAAGATTTTGAATGGATTCAAGGGTACAAATATTATGATCAGGTTTAGGGATAGGGACACTAACATAGTCATAAATGTCAATGAAGTCATCGATGGAACTTTCCTCATTTGTTTGTGTAGCATTAGAGGACTCTACTTCCTTACTTGAAGCACATGTGGTACTCAAGGTCTTATCTTTCTGCGCATCATATCCTAAACTAGGGACTTTTTGTGTATGAGTAGGTTGTATTGGTTCCAATATACCTTGTTTCTGTAAGCCAAGAGGACTTTTACCATCATATCCCATTTGTGTCATAATATCAAATCCTTTACCATATTGTTCAACAGGTATCTTTATTTCAGTCTGTTCTTTTTTTGTATCTTCATCTTTGTATAACCATTTTAGGAGATCAGCTTCTTCTGTTTCATTATAAAGGGCTCCCCATTTGTTGAAAGTAGTGGATTTACAAATCACTGTAGTATTTGCATCTGATGTGGTCTTAGTCATTTGTGGTTTGCCATAGGTGTGGAGAGATAAAGGTAGTTTTCTAATGCAAAGAGCATGATTCAAGGTATATTTTCCCACTCCTTGTTCTTTTACCTGTATTTTGATCTTGGCTGCATTGGATTTTGAGGAAGATGCTTTTAAGGACTCAAGATCAACGATTGCTTGGGATTGTGATTTCAGTTTTAGGGCTTAGATTATGGCAATACATGAAAGGGTTTGGATCTCCTCGTATTGTGATTTCAACACCATTGTGGGGGATTTTAATGCACTAGTGGTATGTAGAAGGTACTGCTTGCATTGCATGAATCCAAGGTCTTCCAAGGAGGATATTATAGGTCAATGGGAGATCAAGGACTTGGCAAACCACATCCTTTACCGCAGGGCCGGTTCTAATTGGTAGAGTAACCGATCCTTTAGATGAGCGTTCCTCTTCATCATATGCCTTTATGGTAATATTTTTACTTGGATCAATTGCATTTTCAGAGAACCCTAATTTTGTGATCAATTTTTGAGTACAAATATTAAGGCCTGCTCCTCCATCTATCAAAAATCGCTTGATCTTAACATTATGGATGAGGACATCAATGTGTAAAGCTGCATTATGTGGTTGTCGAAGGGATGAATCATCATTTTCCGTAAAAGTGAGAGTATGAGGAGAGGTGATGTGTCCCACCATAGCTTGGAATTGATCTACATGTAGGTCTGTAGGCACTGTAGCAGTAGCAAGCGCTTTATCTAGGATAGCTTTATGCTCAGGAGATAGGCATAGCAGCTCGAGTATAGAAATTTGTGCGGGTGTTTTTCCTAAGTGCTCTATGAGGTTGTATTGTGAAGAGGGCGTAGCAGGTTTTGCATTAGGACCTTTAAGGGTAATAGTGCCTTTGCGGGTAGTAACCTTGCAATCAGGTTCTTTTCCTTTTATGATGAAAGTATTGACATGATTATCAACCTCATTGATGTTATTTATGGTATAAGCATACTTAGCAGTAGTATAGTTTACACCATCACCAGATTCAAGAGCCTTTCCTTTATCCTTTTCATGCTTAGGGAGAGGGTTTTTAAACACCTCGTGATCAAAGTTACCAAAAAGAGTGTGTCCGCCAACTGCTATCTTACCGTTATCAATAAGGTCTTGTATTAAATGTCGAAGTTTATTGCAACTATTTGTCTTATGTCCTTTGTGTCTATGATAGTCGCAAAAGTGATCTTCATTCCACCATGGGGGTTTGACTTGTGGATTATATTCCTTGATTTCGGGTAATGTTATAATATTGGTTTCAAGAAGTTCTTTTAATGCAGATTCAAGTGATTGTCCCAATGGTGTAAAATTTCATTTAGGGAAACTTCTCTATTTTTATTTTCCTTTATCTGAAGATGGACCTTTGAGATTGTAAATAGGTGATGATGTTTTAGTTGTTTTTGCATTGAAAACTCCGTCATTGACTACATTCTTGTTCTTAACCCAAAAAGGGGTCTTGTTGTTTGAATTCGATTTTTGATCTCTATCATTATTAAGTTTAATAGTTCCATCATCGATGAGGGTTTGTTCAATTCGAAATCTCATTTCTATGGCTTCATCAAAGGAATCCAAGAATTTGAGGCGAAGTTCCCTTCCGATTTCTTTGTTCAAATTTTGACAAAAGAGGTCAACCAATTCTTGATCAGGAATGGAATAATGCAATCGTTTTGTTAAATGTCTCCATCTTTGTAAAAATGACACAAAAGATTCACCTTGTTTTTGTTTGGTGTTGAAAAGGTTTTTCATGGTCACTTTAAGGTCACAATTGAAACTATAATTGGAGACAAATTTATCAGCCAATTCTTGAAAAGATTTGATGGTCAGGGCTAATCGTGAAAACCATTCCATAGCTTCTCCTCCGAGACTGCGAGGAAATAATCTCATAAGGTATGTTTCATCAACTACAAATTCCATGGTAGTGGCACAAAATTGTCTTAAGTGGTTCTTAGGATCTCCTTTTCCATTATATTTGTCAAGTTTTGGTATGTCCCAATGGTTAGGAAAAGGTGGCATTGGTATCTTTGGATCGAAGGGATAAGGACATATGTCTTCAATGGAGAACTTGTGAGTCAATATTTTACTGTTCTTGAGAGTATCCAATTCTTGTCGTAATGTTCTAAGCTCATCCAAAATAGGATAGTTTGTAGGTGCAGGTTTTGATGTCTTTGAAGATCACTTGTAACCAGGTTGTAGATAAAAGGGTCTATGATCTTTGATCCTACCATCGTTGTTTGTTTTGGGATTCTTAGATTCACTAGATTTAGGTTGGTCATTCATTGTGAGTAATGATATGTCAAAATCAGGAAGCATTTTGATTCCTTCATCAGCAAGGGCCTTGAAGTATTGTTGTGGGTTACGTTTGACCACCTCTGTAAGAAGTTTAGTGAACCTATTATCGTTAAGAGCTTCATTTATGGTGGATTGTGTTATTTCTTCACTATCAGTTTCACTTGTTTCACTAGTTGCAACACTAATGTGATCTTCCCCATCAAAGTCTTTTCCCCAAGGGTTCCCTTCTTCTTGAAACATTTTTGCTCTTGTTCTAGGGGTCATAGGTGATTTGTTATGATTTTCAATCCAAGGTAATGTATGAGACCTAAGACTAGGATGCAAATGAAAAGGGTATGATTCTAAGATGGGATATGAAAATGGTATGGTATGATATGACAAGCTAAGAATGCAAAAGCTAAAAGGAAACTCTAGGTCCAAAGTTGGTTATGATGTAAAGGCTTTACTTGTGTTATGATGGATAGACACAAGAACCCATAATCAAGAGAGGGTATGTAGGAGATGATGTACTCCAAAAGGATTTCCCTACTCAAGGATAATGGTATGTTTCCCTAACTCAAGGATGGTGAACCTCAAGTGATGCGGGTGATAGATAGCCAATAGTTTGATTTCAAAACCTAGGAAGAGTAGCCTAAGTGCAAGCTAAAGGTTTTATTTGATCGATGATGAATATGCAAAGGGCTAAATTCTTAGAACATGCAAAGGTTAGGTGAGATGGTCTTGATACGCAAAAGGGGTTGAACATGAAAGAACGAGGTGGAATGGTATATGTATGCAAGGACTATGTAATGGGACCTATGTATGGAAGAATAGGAACATGCAAGAACTAGGATGAAAGGGATATGAATATGTAAGGACCATAAATATGCAAGTACTAGGTGGAATGCAAGGATTGAAAGATCAAAACTGAAGGATGATGACCCCAAGAAATCTAAGTGATAGGTTCACATAGGATGTTTGTGTTGTTGGACCTTTTGAGGTTTGCAAAGTTTGAGATGTTGCAAGTTTCTAGGTGTGATGTTTGTTTGAGGTCAATTGTTTGTGTTCAGATTTGTGAATGTGGTGAATACTGTTTGAAAATCCAGAAAACACTTGACAAGCATGATGTTTTGGTGTATGCAAACACACATGAGACAAGCAAAATCCTAATAGGCCAAGGGTTTGTATACTTGATATAGCCCACCGATATACCCCAGATAGGTGCTAAACACCTTTCCTTCTCGAGAGCGGATAGCTTAGAAGTTTGGTGGCATTGGCTCCCCTCCACGGCTCATTAACGTCATTCGAGCACACCAACTTCAGATTCTTGGGTCATCACTTCCCAAGAATTTCTATATCTACTCAAGGGAGTCAGTAGTGAGTATCTTCGGGCATGATACTGTACCCTGCACTATACCAAGCAATGGCTGAAAATGGTTGGCTTCTAAAACAATAGGTGTTTAGTTAGGGCATCCGTTCGAGTGGCCACACATGGGGTGAGAGATTAATCACCAATTAGGTGGCACTCCAGCCTGAAGAGGTTACACTCAACAGGGTTTATGGGAGTACTACTCCATCCGTGTGACACATTCGCACTCGTGGTACTTGAACTTTCCTCAAGCACCCATTTTATATCCCAGCTGGAAGTGGCTTGGCTTTAGCCTATTACCGGTCGAGTCGTCTCTTAAGGTGAGTACTTTTTCCCTTAAGGCAGGCCCATTTCTAGAAATAATAACCATTTCTCTTACACCCAGGATCACTTGAAAGCGCAAGGGGAGAGGATACTTCAATTATTAAGTCGTGAAGGTGACGAAAATAAGGTGGGTCTGGTTTTCTAATCACCTAGTTTTCACAAGGTGAGAGCATAATCACCTACCACCTTCAAGCACAGTCAGACAGAATCAAGCACATGTTCATTTTAATGCACCAAAAGAAGTGTTCCTAAACTAGAAATCACAAACACATTGTTTAAGAAATGAGTCTTCGACTAACGGAGCTACAAAACCACAAATTAGTAGTTTTATAAATGTCTTGGACCAACGAGAAAGCTGCAAAAAAAACTAAGTTAGAACAAGAGATTAAAAACCAAACTAAAAGTTAGTAAATAACTAAACTAGAAAATAAAAAGAGTAAACTAAACTAAGAAAAAAAAAACAAAGAAAACTAAAAACTAAGAACTCAATTTTTTTGTTGCTTCAAAAGAAGCAATTTTTGGGAGCCCCACTCCAAAGCCACATGCTACAAACAAAAAATTAGTAAACCAAAAAAAACTTGAATGAAAACAAAAAACTAAAATAGTGATAACTTTCACAAAACTAAACTAAATTTTAAATTGTAAATATCTATGGAAAGCTAAGACACAGACCTTCAAAACCCAGAAAAAGTTTTGCAAAATCCTACACAACAAAAGTATTATAAACAAAAGAAAAATTGGATTTTAACAACAAAATCTTAAAAAACTATGATCAGTAAAATGGCCATAACATTCTCAAATCTTAAAAAATTTCTAATATTAAAAAAACCTTACCAAATGGCGCGCGAGGGGAGCAGGAGTTTCGCAGCAAAGTCGTGGGCGCAGGAAGCTGAGAAGGAATGGCCGTCCTTGGAGAACAGGTTGCGCGATAATACTATGGCAGAAGCAGTAGGAAGATCCAGATAGATAGTAGCGAAGGAGAATAGGGAAGGTTGGAACGCTCCACACTGGAGGCAAAGGCCAGATCCGAAGGGAAGGAGATACCCTAGGCATAGGGGCCCACCATGGCTAGATGGATGGAGACAAGAGCATAAATATCGCTCCAGGGAAACTGATCGCAAGAGACAAACAAATGGCAAGAATGGGAATGGGGGGAGAAGGAAAAACAAGCAGGCTTCAAGAAGGAGATTTGACAGTGAATCATCGCGCAGAATGGAAGCGGGAGGTAGACGCGAGCAAAAATCCAAACCAATCCAATCAAATTGGCACAAAGTTGAGAAGCAACCAAGCGACGATCAAGTGCCGACGGCTTCTGGTTGTAATGGTATCTCCCAAAAGATAGCGCCGAATCCAATTGGAAAAAAGAGGGCTACCCTGGAAATCCCCCAAGCAGTGACGGAAGATCTTTGTCATGCCTTGGAAGATAATGCTGTGATAGCCAAATGGTGGGGAGATAACTGCACAAAATCCCAGATGAAGGCGTGGTGGATGGAGAGATGGTCGGACAAGATGGAACTAAGGTTCCTGCCGAATAGTTTCTTCATTGTGATGTGCGAGACACCAGAACAAAAAAAGGATGTTCTTATGGAAAAAAATTTAGAAATGGAAGGACATGGTTTTTTCCTAACATATTGGACAAAACACTTTGATGCAACTCAATATACGCCAGGGAAAATGCAAGCATGGGTGGACCTGGAAAACCTCCCAGTAGAGCTTTGGAGTGAAGAGGCCCTCGAGGTAATTGGGAATGCCCTAGGAAGATTTGTATCTTTGGATAGGGTAGCGGCATTGGATGGAAATGAGGGAAAAATGCGAATTTTAGTGGAGATTGCTCCCTGGAACCAAGTATGGGAGGAGTTGGAGCTTTCGCACGAAGGAGCAGGATGGGTACAGAAGGTGGATTGGAGGTGGACAAATTGCCAGACAACTGTTAGAAAGATCTGGGAAAAGAAGGGGTGGAACCATGAAGCTTTTAGGATTTCGAAAGGGAAGGAGGTGGAAGATAGCGGGGAGGGTCCTTCCTTTGGAGGATCCTACACGACAATAGCTCCCCCTAAGGATGATAAAGCAAAGCCTTCAGAGGAAATACAAGATAATGGAAATTTTCCAAGGAATGATGAGGAAGAGTTGGAGATTCAGGGAGGTGGAGAAGTGTTCGAGCCAGAGAAGGATGCATTTTTTAACTCTGAAGTTGAAGGCGACGAATGGGAAGCAATTATGGAAGTAGGCAATGCTTTGAGGGCTATCTCTGAAGAAAAAAATCTAATGTGGAAGGAGACAGAACTGGAAGAGGGAGTGGTTGATGTTTGGCCCAATGCAAATAATCTGCAAATTATCCCTTGGACGGAATCTAGGGACAAGGAAGAGGTTTCATGGGCAGAAGATCCCATTAACTTATGCTCATTGGAGCGAACAAAAGAAATGAGGGAAGATTCAGAAAATAAGAGTATGACAAAAAGAAAGCTCGGAGTATCTAGGACAGGAGGCGGAAAAACCGCCCCGGACTGTGGCGATCGTAGGAAAGTTGGTAGGAAAACGAATGAAGAGAAGCGCTCGATGGCTGGGGAAGTGTCTGGCCAGCAAAAGATAACAATGCATCTCAGATCTGGGAAGGGAGGGTCCCTTCCCGAGGGGCAATGAAGTTACTAAGCTGGAATGTTAGGGGCTTAAATGCCCCTAACAAAAAGCGCCTTTTGAGGCGCCTACTTCAAGAAAATACAGTGGAAGTGGCACTAATACAGGAAACAAAGCTGAGTAAAAGGGAAGTGGAGTCCTTGAGCCAGCTATTGAGGGTCTGGAAGATGTCGATGGTTGAAGCTGAAGGGGCCTCTGGTGGGATAATCACAATGTGGAGGCCAAGTGCAGTACAAGTTGAGGAGGTGGCTGCAGGGAGTCAGTGGTTAGCTAGTAAGGTTACAAGCTTGAGATCCGAGCTTTCTTTTATTCTGATAAATGTATATGGACCCATGGGCTGTGCAGAGAAAAAGAAGACGTGGCAAGAAATTGAAAGATTCATAAGAGAGCATGGAGTTTCGATCGGCATAGTTGGTGGGGATTTCAACGCTATCCTCAAACTAGAAGAAAAAAGGGGTGGAACAAGTAGAAAACTACAATCACAGGTTGATTTTGAGGCCTTTGTTAATAGTACTGCATTAATGGATATCCCTTTGGCAAACGACAATTTCACATGGTCAAACAGAAGAAAGGATTTCTGCTATATCGCAAAAAAGTTAGATAGGTTCTTACTCTATGGGGACTTGGCACGCTTTCCATTTGCTTTCGAAGGATGCATACTCCCTTTCTCAGGATCAGATCATTTTCCTATTCTCTTGGATATAACTGGGGAGCGGAAGGCTTGTCGATGCCCTTTCAAGTTTGAGCGAATGTGGCTTAGGGATCTTGATTTTGCTAAGAAAGTATATGAATGGTGGCAAGAGGATGTGGCAGATGGCAATAGGCTATTCAGAGTAACAAGCAAACTGAAGAATCCAAAAAACAAAATGAGAGCATGGAGCAAAGAATGTTTTGGCGACATCTTTGCTGAAAAACGAAGGCTTGAAACAGATTTAGCAAAGTTGAACCAAGAAGTGTTGAAAGATGGCATGAATAATGAGCGGTTTTTTTAGGAGAAGCAGTTGCTTCGAGACTGGGAAGAAGTTTTGGCAAGAGAAGAAACCTTTTGGCGACAAAAGTCAAGAGATACATGGCTCAATGAAGGAGATCGAAATACAAAATACTTCCATAACTCAACGAGGGCAAGGAAAGAAGCAAACAAAATTTCTATTCTAAATGGGGAAGATGGCAGGCCAATTGTAGGGCATGAGGCCATTGCTGCCGAAGCGGTTGCTTTCTTCCACAACATCCTCAATAATTGGGACGGTTCTGGGGGAATGACACAAGCATAGTTCCTAAACAATATCCCCTCTCTAGTCACGAATGAATAGAATGCTTTTCTGTTAAAGCCATTTTCGGAAGAGGAAGTCAAAGTTGCTACCTTTCAACTTCTCCCTGACAAGTCCCCAGGGCTAGATGGGTTCCCTGCATCCTTTTTTCAAACCTTCTGGGATTTGATTGGCACTGAGGTCACTTTGGCCTTAGAGGAAGCACGCGCGTCTGGTCAGCTCCTAAAGGAAATTAACTGCACTTTTCTTGCGCTAATACCGAAAAAAGTAAAGCCAACCTCCCTGGATGAATTTCGGCCGATATCACTGTGCAACACCATCTATAAAATAATGGCGAAGGTGATATAAAATAGACTAAAACCAATCATCCCGAATCTTATCTCGGAAGAGCAGACGGGCTTTGTGCCTGGGAGGTCAATTTTTGATGGAATTATAATCGCACAAGAGGCGATCCATTCCCTTCAAATGAGTGGACGGCCTGGGATGTTGGTGAAACTCGATATTAAAAAGGCATATGATATGGTGGATTGGCGCTTCTTGTGCAAAGTGCTTGAAGCCTTTGGCTTTAGTAAAAGATGGATAGACTAGGTCTTTGTGTGTATTTCTACACCCCGTTACTCGGTGCTTGTCAACGGTGAACCTGAAGGTTTCTTCGAGGCATCCCGGGGATTACGTCAGGGGGATCCCCTCTCCCCATTTCTATATATAATCATGGTTGAATCTCTGGGAAGGAGTCTGAATGCTGCAAGGTCCCAGGGGCTTCTCAAGGGTATTCAAATCACTAGTGGTCTCCCTGCATCTACGCACCAACAATTTGCTGACGACACACTCTGTTTTGCTTCTCCTGACTATCGCGAAGCAAGGCACTTGAAGAAGACTCTAAGGAATTATGCACTGGCCACAGGACAACATGTAAGTGATGCGAAATCAATTTTTTTTTTCTTTAACACTGACCTAGGTATGGCCGAACAGGTGGCATAAATCCTTAATTTCAAAATTGGCTCGCTACCACTGACTTACCTAGGCTTCCCCTTGGAGAGAGGGATTCGATCTGGAAAGTTATGGGAACCTATGATCAATAAAGTAAATAACAGGTTGCCATCATGGAATGGAAAATGGCTATCATGGGTCGGGTGCATTGTGATGCTAAAAGCAGTTATCTCCGCCCTCCCCATATATCTAATGTCATGCCTAGCTTTGCCTGGTTGTAAAGCAGGGATTATAAACCAAAGTATGCGGCATTTTTTTTGGTATGGCGCATCTGAACAAAAAAATTTTTGCAGATTTCCTGGGAGGATGTTTGTTTACCAAAAGAAATGGGAGGTGTTGGTATTCGGGACCTGTTAAAAATGAACAAGGCGTTGGGCGCAAAGGTAGTATGGGAAATGTACGCAAGGAATGAGGCAAAGTGGGCTCAAGTTCTGCAGCATAAATATTTGCTGGATGACAAAGCATCGTCGATTTTAACTGCTTCTTATCTCCCGAATGGATCCCGTATCTGGAACTTTATGAAATCTTGCAGACACATAATCAAGGAGCAATTGACCTGGGACATCAAAGATGGCAGGTCTGCGAGATTCTGGGAAGACTCCTGGGGTGGTTACCCCAGCATGGATAGTATATTGGGCCATGCTCAGGCCAAGATAATTCTAACTCAAGAATGGGGGTATTTTGTACACGATTATTTGGAGCCACGGAGTGTCAATGGCAAGCAGGAGTATGCCTCAAGGCGGATCCCACAAGCTCAAATACCACATGATGAGATAAAACAAATCGAGGAGGAGTTACAAAAGAGGGTGGTTTCCTGGCGTAATGGTGAAGACAGGTTGGTTTGGGCAGGATCCATTTCGGGTAATTATAAAGTCAAAGATGGATATAATGGGTCACATGTTGGGTGGTCTCAGCCGTCGCTTCCAATTCATCTATGTTGGGACCGGGCTTGTCTACCTAAGGCCGGGACCTTTTCTTGGGCGGCATTGAAAGGACGTATCCTCACTGGAGACAGGTTCAAAAAAATGGGCTTCAATGGACCGTCTCGGTGCGCTATGTGTCAAAGGGAGGAAGAAGATTGCGACCATCTCCTATTGCAATGCAGTTTCGCGCAGGCATGCTGGAAGTGGCTCTATGCACGGTTAGGCTGGTATGGAGCATTACCAAATGACATTCGGTCCCTATTCGAGTCTTGGCCAACTCTTAGGAAGGAGTCACTATATCACGAGTTGTGGAAGCTAAGTCCGTCGGTGATAGTCTGGGAGATATGGAAGGAGAGAAACCGAAGGGTGTTCATGGACTCACATAGAGACTTTCCGAGCTTCATCAACAGGATTGAAGCAGTAATTGTTGAGGTTTTGAACAATTGCGTGCGAAGAAAGAATCAACGGGAGTGGGCCTTCACGTCCTGGGATTTGGAGGTTAGACGTTCTTGGCATGGGGTGATAATTCCAAGCGAAGGCTCGCTTGCCTTTGGAAGTAAGAAAGGTGAGCGTCATAACGTAAAGTGGATTCCACCTCGAAAAGGATGGTTCAAGCTTAATTTCGACGGGGCTTCGCGTGGAAATCTAGGAGTGTCAGGTATTGGTTGTTGTATATCCAATGATGTGGGTGCTTTGGTGGCAGAACAATCGGCTCCTATCTCATAAGGAACGAACACAGTTGCTGAGCTAAAAGCATTAATATATGGCCTCAAGCTCAGCAAAAGATTGGGACTCAGACAACTAGAAATTGAGGGTGATTCGATGGTGGTAATTTAGGCCTTCAAAGCCGGGGAAATGATAAATTGGAAGCTTTAGGGTCTTTTGGAACAATCTAAGGAATTGATTTATGATGGGTTGGATTACTCAATCAGCCATGTTTTTAGAGAGGCCAATGGGAGTGCGGACAAGTTAGCAAATGATGGGGCCGACGGCATAGAAATGACAAGGATTGGTTGGGACTTGGTGCCTTAGGCATGGCTCATGCTATTCAGCGGGTGTCGGGCATGGCAATATAGACCATCATGGTTGCCCTTCTCTAGACAGGTACTCTCAATCTCTGGTTAGGCGGCGGATTTTAGCGAGCATTCCTGACAGATGTTGGGATTTTGCCAGAGGTTTAAAGGGAGGCATTCATGGCTGAATTTTGTGAGCCGATGGTGGCTTTGACATCTACCTTCTGGCCTGTACCTTTGAAGTCGATGGAAGAATGGCCCTGATCGGTGGTGCATCTAGTCCTGTTGCTTGTTGGCTGGGTGTATGGTGGCCTTGTCTGTTTTCTTTGCTGGGGTGGGTGGTGTTCTGGGCTGGTTTATTTTGTTTCTTTTTCTGGCGAGTTCGGACATTTGAACTGCTGCCTGGCATGCTAGATTCGAATGTAAAGCTTTTCTTTTTCAAATCAATGAAATCCTTTTTTACCTATCAAAAAAAAAAAAAAAAACATTCTCAAATCTTAACGAAATTTCAAACTGTTTAATGTTCTAGAAAGTTGAGAATGAGGCCTACAAAACCCATTTTTTTAAAAAAAATATTTGATGCCTCCATTTTTCTGTGCTAAAATGAAGATGACAGGATTTCGTATGCATTCTTGGCTGTAATCTGCAAAACAAAAAAAATAAACAAGAACACACAAATTTTCTCTACTTCACGTCGGGTTCACCAAATGTGAGATGGGGTTAGAAATCAAATAGCATAAACAAAAGTGACAGCCAACACTACTAAGCTATTAAACCACATCCAACAAGAGAAAACAAATAATGGAGAGAATAAAAAATGCAAAACATAAAAGAAATCACTCCCCATTATGGTTGATTCTTTCTCTTGCTCTCCTTCTTCTTGTTATGCAAATTTGCCCTCAGATTTGTTGAAACACTTGTGCAAAACCTGCAAATGGTAGCAAGAAAGTTGGAGATAATTAGCTATCAAGCCGAAAATGGAGAAGGAAGGTTGTTTTTATAGACAACCATTCGAATGGACGATTGAGATTAATCTTCTAGAAAGATTCCAAGATCAATGGATGAGAATGCATGAGAGAGATGTTACAAAATGGATGGTTGAGATTAAGTCTCAGAAAAGATGTCAAGATCAACGGTCCAGAATTGATGCACCAAGAATATGCCATGCATGGAAAAGCTATGACGCCGACGGCTATGACGCCTGATAGCTATGACAAACATGCAAGACATGCAGGCTATGACAGAAATGAATGTTATGACAAGGGATTATGACAAAGCATCTTTGACTAGGTGGAGGTGCATAAATAATTTATTCAAAATGGAGGAAAATGACCAGTGGCAAATAAATAATTTATCCAAATTATGTATTTAGATAAAATGACAAAAGGAGCATTTAATTAAATAAATCAATTTAATTAAATGGGGAGGTGGAAATTAGACATGGATAATTAATTTGAATTATTTATCCAAAAGAGAGGAATGAAACACAATTAAATAATTTTGACAATTATTTAATTATAGAAGAATAAAAGGTCAAATAATGATTATTATTATTATCTGACTATAGATGAAAGATAAATAATTAAATAAAAAATGATTTATTTAATTATTGAAGAAAGGGATATATTAGTGACACAATTAAATAATTTTAATTGATCAAGATAGAATAAAGATGAGAAGGTGAATTAATTAAATAATTAAAAATTATTTAATTAATAGAGGAATGCAGTCAAATTTAATTGAATAATTAAAGTTATTCAATTATTGAAGGACAACGACAAAAAAAAATGACGCTCGCGGACTTAGGACATTTTTTAGTGTCTACATTTTGCCATGCAAGATGTTACGAAATGGATGGTTGAGATTAAGTCTCAGAAAAGATGCCAAGATCAACGGTTCAGAATTGATGCACCAAGAATATGCCATGCATGGAAAAGCTATAATGCCAACGGCTATGACGCCTGATAGCTATGACAAACATGCAAGACATGCACGCTATGACATAAATGAATGTTATGACAGGGGATTATGATAGAGCATTCCTCTATTTATCCAAAAGAGATGAATGAAACACAATTAAATAATTTTGACAATTATTTAATTATAGAAGAATAAAAGGTCAAATAATGATTATTATTATTATTTGACTATAGATGAAAGATAAATAATTAAATAAAAAATTATTTATTTAATTATTGAAGAAAGAGATATATTAGTGACGCAATTAAATAATTTTAATTGATCAAGATAGAATAAAGATGAGAAGGTGAATTAATTAAATAATTAAAAATTATTTAATTAATAGAGGAATGCGGTCAAATTTAATTGAATAATTAAAGTTATTCAATTATCAAAGGACAATGACCAAGAAAAATGACGCTTGCAGACTTAGGACATTTTTCAGTGTCTACAAGAACAATGGAGAAATAATCCTCTTTGGGAGAAAGGTGAAACTAGATGAGAAAATTATAGTAGAGGTGACTGGAATGCCCACTGAGGGTGTGAAGTTTTATCGCGACAAAAGGTTTTCTGACGAAGTGGTAATCAAATTCCCTAAGAAGGAAAAGGAGAAAATGAAACTGGTCAAAATTTCCAATAGCTATTTTGAAATAGACACCATCAAGGCGCTATGGAGAAAGGGGCTTCATGTCATAATGGAGTATATTACCCCAGACGAGAGATTCACCAGAGTTTATGGTCATCATTTTGCTATCCTTAACCACTTCCGCCATAAGGTACAGATTTCTCTGCCTCATTATCTATTTTGTTCGTTGAGCAATAGCGTTGAGGACCACAAGAAAAATCCTAGGAGATACCCTATTCTTCATCCTAGTATTATTAGGTTAATATATGAACACTATCAAAGCCTGCCGACTTTATCGAAACCGGTTGCCTCCACAAAGTCTGAGGACTATGAAACAGATAGTGGTGGTTTGAAGAATCATCCTAACCAAGAGAGAATTGTTGAAGCCCACCCGTCCCCTGTGCTGTCTGGTATGAAAACCCAACTTAGTAAACCCTAGCTTGCTAAAGCTAACCCTGAGATCTACCCTGACTGCTTGGTTCCCTTAAAGAATCCCGCTCTCAAGGGCTCCCCTGCCAATAAGTTGGTTTCCTACTCTGCAGACTCTCTGGAGGACAAAAACGAGAACCCTGAAGCTAGCAGAAACTGTCTACCCCTCCTGCCTCTTTTAGAGTTGATGGTACCAGATTTCCTAGCTCCCCCAATCTGGATGATGTTAACCTCATTTAAGATCGGGTTCAGTCTAGAGATATTCTTGCCTCTTCTAGAACTGTCGTTGGTGACATTTTCAGGGTTTTGAAATGGGCCTATCAAGAAATTAATAATCTTAATCACAAAAATAGGGTTCTAAATAGCAAGTTGGAGGAATTGGAATTGAAGTTGTCCGCTCTTAGCAATGAAGAAGGAAAACAGAAAAAGAACAATACTGGAACGAGAGAAGATGACATTGAGGACAAGTATAAGACTCTAGAAGCTGAAATTGTTAAAATAAAAAATAACATGAAAACTGTTGTGGAACAAAACCATAAAATGGCTAGGCACAATGCCATAATCATCAATGCAATGTCTGAAAAGTTGGAGAAGTCACAACAGGGCTCGCTAGTTGTTGATATGGAAGAGGACAAGGATAAAATCAAGAACGAGGACCAAGGTATATCGAAAAGGACCCGTGCCAACCTTAAGAGGAAAGCACCTCCTACTACCTAGATGGTCTAGATCTTAAAGAGGGGGGTTCAGGAAATGAACGACTTGGAAGCTGAGACTGCGAAAACATTAAAGTCCCAAGTTTAGTTGTTGCTAGCATTTTGTCTAGTCTTTTTAGGTCTTTTCTGTGGCCCTTGCTGGCTTTTTTGGTGGATGTGGCTTTGTCATTTTGTTGTTTCCTTTACAACCTTTCTGCTTATGGTGACTTTGATGATCTTATCTTATGCATGTAAAATTTGTGGTTTCGGGTCCCTGTAAAACTTATTTTTTTCTCTTTCAAAAACAATATATCTCAAAAGAACAAGATTTTTTTTGAAAAGTGCAATTTTATCAAATAGATGTGTAGGGAAATAAATCAAAAGTTCCAAAGAATTTATCATAAGCACAAGAAAATGACTCAAAAGCACATAAAAATAGATCAAAAGCACAATTATGTAAAGAAAATGTGTAGGATGACTACAAATCAAGGGCATAATTATGCTAATCAGATATGCACAATTATAGGTCAAAAGCATAACTTTGTGTGTCAAAAGTATAGTTCTCTAATGGATGATTTTTGTATAACTTTTATTTGGAAAGAGATAAAACAACAAACATGATGGTTGATGAATTTTCAAGGTGTGAAGGTTGAATTGATTTTACTAGTCTATACAAGAATACATGCCAAGAATATTAACATCCCTAGAATTATTCAAGTAGGTGTGTCTCCCTAATGTAGGCCCAACCATAAAATACCTCAATGAGTCAATAGGTAGGGATCTAGTGGCACAAGAGCTCACCTTTTCCATTTATTTGGAGGCATTTAATACCTTTCCCAAAGATTTTTTTATCTCTACTCAATGAGGTACGTGTCCAGTAACTTCAGGCTTGATACTAATCCTTGCACCACACTAAAGCTATGATTTAAGGTCTTAGTCTTTCTAAATACAAAGTTTTTGGGTAATCTATGAATTGAGATCCCATCTACAAATTATCGAGCCTACCATGGTCTCTCCTAGTCTCTTCACCTCCAAGTATTGGAAAATTGAGGATCTCAGAGATCAACCAGATATGAAAATGGACCAATCTTGAAGTAATACAGTTTTCACTCTCTCCACTTTATATACCCCACCATAAAACATGGTTGAGGTCATACCTTGGTGTGATGAAATATCCAAACAAGCCTCATAAAGGGAAAGATTGATTCTAGTGCTTTTGATCCCTAGAATTGCATGAGACATAGGGGAGGGCATACACAAGCTAGATCAACCTTAGGTTAACATAACAAAGAAGTAAACTAGAGGGTGTTTTTGATCTTTAGGCTAACACAAAGTGTAAGGAGAGAACATACACACCAACTACCCTACACATGTGTGTCAAAAAAGTTCAATTAATCCTTAAGAAATTAAATGTGTAACTACTATAGTGATAAAATAATCTTTGACAAGCATCCTACACCAAAATATGTCAGTAGTCTAAAAAAATTCCTTCAACCAATAGTATCCAAGTTACACCAATTGATTTAGTTTCCAAGGCCACAAAGGTTAGCTAAAAAAATTAATTTTAATACTAAAAAATAGAAGCATAGTTATATAAACTAGAAGCAAAACAATAATAATTAGACGTGATAAAGTAATAATTAGATACACAACTATACCTATCAAATATAAAGAATAGTGATTCAAAAGTTCCAAATGAAATATCAAATGTTCCAAATACATAATCAAGAGTGCCAACATGTTCCTAAATTCAAAAGACCTATAAATGAAAGATTATACCCTATAAAATAGATAATTAATCAAATAAAAAAGCATTGCAAGGGTCAGATGCAAGCCAAAAATCCTTAAATATGTCAAATATGTCAAAATCTAGTGTCCTACAAACCAAAAAAAGCCAAAGTTGATCAGTGGTTTTTGCAGATATGCCATAATATTATATGCATTGAGATATAGATCAAAAGGGTCATGTTCCATACCAAATACACTAAACAGTAAATCAAAAGAATCAAATAATAGATCAGAAGTACCAATTCATAGTCAAAAGAATCATTCTACACTTGTATTTCTCAAATAAAATTGTTAATTTCAATGACATGGGTCCCACCAAGCATGCTAAAATGTGTGTGATGAAATGTGAAATTGTTGAATAAGGAAAATATCATAAAATTTGTGAGAAAAATAAATAAAATTATATAACAAACAATATTACCTCCACAAAGCCTCATTAGACTTCATTGATCTCACATATGCTTCAAATAATGTGATATATGGGTTTCTCTTCTTCTAATATAGCCTTGTTATGGAAATAGATTGGATGATAGCATGAATTTCTCAAAATATTGTGGATTCTTGATAGGTTGGAAGGTGGTATTTTTATGGCATTCTCATGATGTTGATCAACAATGGAGAATGATGAGAAGAATCGATGGATGAGATTAATTGTGAGGACATGAGGAATGTGAAAGTGACATGTGTCCTTATGAAAGGTTTGAGTGATGAGTTAACTCATTGCATGGATGAATGAACCGATTCCATGGATGATTGAACTAGTTGCATAGATGAGTGGGACTGAGAGAGACGTATAAGTGAATTGATGTGCCTATTTAGTTAACTCACTTAATTGATGGATAGAAGAATATTAATAGAAAATAAATTAATTTATTGAATTCATGTGAATGATAATAAATAAGTTATATTAATGTATTTAATTACAGAGGAAATGTTTACTAATTAAATAATTTAAACTATTTAATTTTGGTAGATAAGAAGAATTAATTAATGGATTAATTAAGTAATTAAAAATATTTAATCAATGTGGATGAGAGAAATTGATGAATTAATTAAATAATTAAAAATTATTTAATTAATGTTGAGAGGAAAATTCAATGAATCAATTAAATAATTAAAAATTATTTAATTAATGAGAGGAAGAAAATGATGACTTAATTAAACAATTAAAAATTCTTTAATTAATGTGGATGGGAGAAAATGATGAATTAATTAAATAACTCAAAATTAATTATTTATTGTGGAGAGGAAAAACTAATGAATTAATTAAATAATTAAAAATTATTTTAATAATATGGATGAGAGAAATTGATGTGAATGACATGTTAGCTTAATTAAATAATTGAAATTATTTAATTAATTTTGATAGAGAAATTAATGAGAAATGATGAGGTGATGAGACAATTTGTGTTAGTCATTTTTAGGTGTCCATAATAGCCTTTGAATTCATTTGTTATTTTCATACAATAATTTTAATTTGTTCCAAGCATCATGAAAATCTATATATGACTCAATTTGAAATAGTAGATCAAGGGAAATAAAGCTATGAATACATCCAAGAGATTTTGCATGTTTAGTCATCTATTTTATCTTTTTATCATCATTTGTTGGTTCATCTACCTTCTAATATATGGAGTATACCCTAGATGCATTAAGATATTCCATGCATGTTGATGCTAAGTTGAATAATTATAAGGTGTTATTAGTAGAAACTTAGAATGATCCATATGAAAAGAATAACACTAACAAATAGATAAAAAAAGTGTACCAAGAGACCCCCAAAATCACTAAATCAAGAATGGACCCCCAAGAATAGGATTTGAAACTTTATATGTAGCACATTTACAATGTTGGAGTTGGTTTCCAAAGTTTATAATTCCAAGATGAGATTTTTAACTCTTCAAATCTGCACCCTTGCCAAGTTGTAGAACTTAGCAAATTTGGAGCAACATGGGAACACTCCTAGGCTGTGGGTCACCTAAACTTGGAGTGGACCTCCAGATAAGGCTGGCTCCTAAATGGTGTCACCTAAAGTATTCCTTGATGGAAAAAGGGGAGAAAGAAACATGAAATGAAAAGTAAACCCCTATGGTGATGCACCTAATGTGTTTTCCTCAAACTTACACAACTACTTTTACACACAGGAATGGTCAACAACTTAACAATGGCTTACACAACTCAAAACTTCATATGTCTTTGCATCAGTGCTTCATAACTAGGCTAAAAATGTCAAGGACAACATCTAGAAGGAAGTAAAATATATCTTCACAACTTAGACTCTTTCCTGAACTAACTCAACACATGTTATGACCTACAAGTTCGTATTAACTGCATAAAGGAAAAGAAAAACATGACAAAATCAAAGGGAAAATAGTTCTACCATAAGATTTCATCAACCATTTTTAAAAGCTTTCATAATAAAACAACAAAATGAGAAGGTAAAACAGATTAACTTATTGATCAAAAGGTGTTACACTACTACATAAGTCTGCAAATATGAGTTACAATGCTATCCTCCACCTCAAAGAACTCCAAAAGAAGCTACAATGCCTGAAGAGAGAAAGAACTCTCTTCTCTATTGTATGCAATTGCATAATCAAATAATGCAATCTTTTCATAATTTCGTTTATGCATATGAATGAAACTTAGCAGAAAATAATTTACCCCTTTTGTTTCACTCTATAAAACATAACAGTCCTACCTGATTTAGCTAGAAGCAAAAATCAGGTAACATTTTTTGTGACATCTGCTAAATGTTTTCTTGTTAAACATCTTGACTAGTTTCTTGAAGCTTATCCATTGGGCACAGAGTTACCTAAAAGCCAACACAACTTAAAAATAGCCTTGTACATTGTTGTAACTCACTAGATCAGTAAATGATACCTTGGAAACTTATTGCAACACACCAAAGCACTCAAAGCAAACTAACCTAACTATGCAAAACAACACTTAGGGAATTGAAAACTGCATCTAGAAACCTATTCTAACCTACCCTAACCAGCAAAGAAGCTGGTCAAACAGAACCGTTGACTGGATTTGCAAAATAATACCCCTTTTTAATCAACAATTGATGCATTACATGATTATGTATTGTTGAAAGAACATGAAACACATGCAGATATTCAATAGACTGTTGCAATGTTTCATGAAAGATGCAAATAAACTCACTTACACCTTGATTTTGATCATGCCTATTGTTGTCCTAGACTAGACAAGTGAGCTGATTCTGATCACATTCAGCTGCAACTCCAAAACCAACTTCTTCAATTGCATCCTCATACTTGGGTGCAAACATGACCTCTGGTACTTCAGTGGCCTCCAAACTAGCTAAATATTTGATTGGAAAAACCCTAGAATGAACAAACTTTGAACTACCATTGTTGGCTACTTCTCTTTCTTCTTGCTTTTCATGGCTATCCCGCTTCGTGGTTTCACCTTGCATAATAATTTGGCATGTTGATTCTTCCTCCATGGTCAGTGGACAATCCTCTTCCACCAAGGTAGCTAATAAATTTTCAAAGCTATCAGCTATTGGAAGGATATATCAGCCTCAAACTCCTCTTTACAATAGAAAGGAAGCTCCTCCAAATAGCTAAAACCTTGCAAAAAAGGTTCATGAGGAGTTTCTTGACCTGAGAGAATGGGGTCCTCATTATCAATACCATATTCCTCATGTTGCTTCAGGACTTGTTCAAGCTTGTGAACTTGCTGCTCTAGTCCAACATGATTGTCAACCTTTAATAGGTCTAATTCCTTGTTACCCAGCTTTGAACTAAACTATTCAATTGTATCTATGCACACCTCTTCATAAATATCAACATTATCTTTCTCATGCATAACATGCTCAAAGATATCAAAGCTCATGCCTCTAAAGATGGTGTCAGGTTCAGATTTATGCTTCTCTACATGGTCCAAGGCTCCTTTGTCATACTGATTGTCATCAACCAATAACCTCTCAAATTTTTTGATGTCCTCTTGTTGCTCTGAAACTACAGTTGGGGTGATCAGACTCACACCTTATTCATCATGCTAAATAAAAGAAACTCATCATTCCAAACCATGAATTGCCCCTTGTCATCAGTCGCTTTCACCTTTTCACCCTGTTGTCCTCTAGAAAATTTTTGATCATTTTCAACAAAAGTAGGAGGATCATTAGCTAAAACATTGCAAGATCCATCTTGAGAAATATTCTCATGTTCAACCTTTTGCTACTATAGTCTATAGTCCTCCATAGCTAAATGTAGCAAGTTTATATTGCTAGTCTCCTCCATGTTGAGTGAGTTGTGTTGGTCAAGATTATGCTCTTCTTTTGCTTTATGGATGTTAGAGCATGGTTCCAATTGCATGATAGAAGGAGGAACCTCACAAGGTAGAGAAGATGGACCTTTCCAATTTGGAATCTTAAGGGTAGAAGGCTCATTGGTAGGCTCACTAAAGGGCTCAAAATGCTTCTCTTGTTTAAAACTGGGGAACTTGTACTTGGAAACCTCTTCATTCATAGGATGATTCAACATTATAGGAAGAGTTGGGCTGAAGCTAGGAATGGAAGGGGATGTCTTAGTTTCATACCTTTATTGGCATTGATAATCTGAGTAAGCTCAATTACTTTGCACCCGAGTAGTCAAAAACTTCATTTGCTCCTCTTTAGTAGCTGTCTCTCTTTCAATATTTTCCTCAAACTGTATTCTTTTTGTCACCCACTCTTGATCATAAACAAAGGACTGATCAACCAACTCTTGTTGTTGCGAGATAATCCTTTTTTGCTTCTTGATGTCAACAACCATCCAATACATGTGTGAGAACACCTTACTAACATCACTAATCTTCTTATGTTCAAACTTTTGGCTCAAATCCCACAACACACGGTCAAGCTTTTGGATCAAATCCAATACATTCTGGTAAGGGTGCTCTTGAGGTTGATTATGTGAATAATCATGTTGGTTGGAATCAAAAACCTCTTCTTGGGGTTGATTTTGATCATATATTGGCTGATATTGAGATTGAGCAGGGATGGGGGGTGGAAAACATGATAGGACTGTTGGTAATCTATTGTTACAAGGACATTTAGAATAAAACCAATAAGTTGTTATGTGTGATATGGCTGGTAAGAGGGAATATGTGTATTATTTTGATGATATGGAGGATGAAAGGCCATGTTTCCATGAAATGAAGACATGTCTATTCATTTAGAAGTTGGAAAAATAGACAAAAATATGAATTACTTGAAACTAACCAGCACTTGATCATACTAAAACCAGTAAAAACTTCTCAGAGTCGCTAGGTATGTATTTAAAACACCTCAAAAGGCAGTAATCAACTATTGTACACACCAAACAACAATAGAGAATCATATAAAATGGACTAAGAATCAGTTCACAGTCCTACCGGTCGTGCCAAAACTGTTAACTCTTAAAATCTGCACCCCTACCAAGTTGTAGAACTTAGCAAATTTGGAGCAACATGGGAACACTCCTAGGTTGTGGATCACCTAAACTTGGAGTGCACCTCAAGATAAGGCTGGCTCCTAAATGGTGTCACCTAAACTATTCCTTGCTAGGAAAAGGGGAGAAAGAAACATGAAATGAAAAGTAAACCCCTATGGTGATGCACCTAATGTGTTTTCCTCAAGCTTACACAACTGCTTTTACACACAGGAATGATCAACAACTTAACAGTGGCTTACATAACTCAAAACTTCATATGTCTTTGCATTAGTGCTTCATAAATAGGCTAAAAATGTCAAGGACAACATATAGAAGGAAGTAAAATATATCTTCACAACTTAGACTCTTTCCTGAACTAACTCAACACATGTTATGACCTACAAGTTCATATTAACTGCATAAAGGAAAAGAAAAATAGGAAAAAATCAAAGGCAAAACAATTCTGCCATAAGATTTCATCAACCATTTTAAGAAGCTTTCACAATAAAACATCAAAATGAGAAGGTAAAACAGAATAAGTTATTGATCAAAGGGTGTTACACTATTGCATAAGTCTAAAAATATGAGTTACAATTCTATCCTCCACCTCAAAGAACTCCAAAATAAGCTATAATGCCTACAGAATGAAAGAAATAACTCTCTTCTCTATTGTATGCAATTGCATAATCAAATAATGCAGTATTTTGATAATTTCCTTTATGCATATGAATGAGACTTAGCAGAAAATAATGTTCCCCTTTTGTTTCACTCTGTACAACATAACAATCCTACCTGATTTAGCTGGAAGCAAAAATCAGGTAACAGAGACAAATAAGGAAAAATATAATATTATCTCATAGTGAGATCCTAAAATTGAAATTATAATTTCCTAATATGATCTAACTAAAATGAAGCCTTTCCAAAAGAACAAATTTCTCGAGGTGTCAATATGTCCAAGTTATCAACTAGAATGTAAATATACAACAATCTAAAATATATATACATGGGGTTGAATCTACAAAAGTACATGGATAGATTTGAAGATATCCTCAATATTTTCCCAATGTTACAAGAGTTACAAAATTGGATAAATAAGAAAAAAATTATGAGCTCAGAGTTCCTATCACATACCAAATTTTTGTTTGCATAATTTAAGATTAAGATATTTAAAAAATTGAAATTAAATTATTAATCTTTGACATGTGTTAATCTACGATGATTAATGATATTGGTTAGACATGCATTTTGAAATTCAATGTAAACATTAGATGCTATGATGATGTGATGTACATGTTTCACTTTGATTTATAGGCTAACGTTATTGATAAAATGTAAGTGCAAGTGTGTGCAGGTATAGGTCAAAGATGAGAACATGATTGAGGTAGGGGTGCTTAACCGACTGACATTGGTGAGTGTGATGGGATCTGGCACACACTACATAGGCTCATAAGAATTTATTTTTGCATATAGTTGGCTAAGTATCATTTCTTGAGTGTTGCCTCGTGTTTGTTTGAAATGAAGAAAAAAAGTCAATAAGTATTTGAATGTGAAAATGATTGTAGAAGATAATTAATCTTTCTATACATTGTGCACTTTATTTTCATGATGTTAATACATGTAAATATTAAATTTTTCCTAAGGATTTATTTAAATAAATGATTAGATTTAATATTATGCGAGAAAGATAAAATAAAGAAACAATTTAAAGAGAAATACTGGTTTACAAGATTTTAATTAACTAGACAACTAGTTTATAGAAGAAGTTAATTAATTAAAAAATTTACTCTGAAACACACAAATTTTCAATGCATGGCAACGTGTAACTCCCATTTGCATGTGAATTATTTAAGAAGGGAATAATGAATCATGAAAAAAGAGTGGAGGTGTGGATGTTACAAAAAAGAAAGAAACTAGTATTGGGTGGAATTTTTACAAAGGGGGAATTATATTTCTACGGGAGGACTATTAGAATATTAAATAATCTACAATCAACAATCCCACGTCAGATTGAAGACCATCAACTTGCCCCTAACGTATACCTCTAGCATTTATTTTTGTTAGGTAAATTTGAAATTCAAATGGGAGCGCTTGCAACAATTGTTGTTACCTGCAACAATTAATTAAGGTAGGTGGATTTGAAATTTGAATGTAGCGCTCATTTTTGAGCAAGTAAACAAGCAAGAAAAAAGGAATGTATTTTCATTGGCGTTTGTAGAGAATTCAATTTTGTGTATTGGAGTGTTGAACCTGCAGCAACAGAAGTATATTCAGAAGAAGGGAATGTTTGCTGAGATAGTAGCAGTGCAAAAAGATTGTTTATCAGACGTAGCATAGTGACAGCTGTAGCTATAGGATTGTAGCCAGTTTTAGTTTTTGGTGTGAGTGTAACACCTCTTGTATTAGACATCTTTCCAAGTTAGTTTAAGTTTTATTTTGCAATGTAAAACAAAGAATATACTCTATAATTTTTGTATTTTGAAGCAAAAAAGAAATATATGAAAAGTTAATTTCTGTTTGTTTAGATTTTTTGTCGCTGTGCATTCTATGTGTGTTTTCTATGTGTTAGTTATGTTTTGTCCATCCTATCACAGCAGTGACTTTGTGTTTTTCCGCCCCCTTCCTGCCAACAAGTGGTATCAGAGCTCTATTTTTCTGGGCATTCAATCAGTTAGTTAGTTTATTGTGGGTGTGTTTGGTTAATACCTAGGCTATCTAGGCATTAGTAAATCTTCTTAAGTTTGAAGAAAAATGGCAGGAGGTGAGAGCAAAGGTTGGAAACCACCGAGTTTTGATGGGAAGAATTATGACATGGGATAATAAAATGAGAACAATAATGGTTGCTAATGACCTATGGGAGTTGGTCATCAATGGGTTCAATGATATCACAAACCCAAATGCATTTGCAACCCTTTCTAATGCACAAAAGAATCATTTAAAGGAGACCCGTATGAAGGATGCAAAATCCATTAGTTTGATTGAGACAGCCTTGAGTGAGGCTATTTTTCCACATATTGCAACAACAAATTACTCAATGCAAGCTTGGGAAATATTGCAAAATAGTTATAAAGGGACTGACAAAGTGAGGTTAGTGAAGTTGCAACTCTTGAAAAGAGAATTTGAGACTCTACTAATGAAATATAGTGAATCCATTTCCTAATTTCACACCAAGGTTTCAACCTTGATAAATTAGCTAAAAATCAATGGAGAAACAATGGACGAGCAAAAGATTATTGAAAAAATCCTAAGAAGTCTGCCTACTAAGTTTGACCCTATAGTCATTTCCATTGAAGAGGCAAAATACTTGTCCAAAATGACTATAGATGAGTTGATGGGTTCACTACAAACCCATGAGCAACAGTTGAACAAATCTAATCCTTCCCTAGAGAAAGCCTTCAAGGCTCAGACCAATGCAAGAGGTCAGGGAAGAGGAATAAATAGTAGAGGTAGAGGTCAAAGAGGTAGAGGAAGAAATTTTTTTGGAAGAGGAGGTTCTGATAGCATAGAGGAGCTGAGCAACTCACAGTTAGCAAACCAGAACCAAAAGAAAAATAGCAGTTCAAATTAGAGGAATGATAAGAGCAATGTGCAATGTTATTACTGTCACAAGTATGGTCATTATGCTAGTGAGTGTAGGAAGAAATAACGTGACCATGGAAGCCAAAATGCTAATGTAGCAAATGAGAACAAGGTTGAAAATGACAAAAAATCCAATGTATTCATCATTTGCAATCTTGCTAAGTGCAACAGTGATGAAGTATGGTACTTGGACAACAGATGCAACAACCACATGAGTGGTAACAAAAATTTCTTTGCCTCCATAGACAACAGTATAAAAATTGAAATCAAAATGGGAAATGATGAGAAATTCCCTATCATTGGAAGAGGTGTAGTCAACATCCAAACAAAGAATGGTGAGAGGCAAAAAATATAGGATGTCTATTATGCCCCCAACATAAAGCATAATCTATTGAGCATTGGAAAAATGGTCCAAAACGGTTACAAAATCTTGATGGAGAATGGGAAGTGCAAGATATTTGATAAAGGAGGCAACAAGAAAGTGATGGTTGAAGTGCAGATGACGAGAAACAAAATGTTTCTTCTTAGGATGCACATAATATCTGCGACAGACACAACAGATAGACAACAAAAACATTGTTCATTGGCACTCACAACAGTTACACAGTAGTCGACAGTGGAACAACAGTCTGCATTCAAGGCAGTCATCAAAGACCCATCCAAACTTTGGCATTTAAGGTATGGGCACTTAAGCTTTTCTAGTTTAAGTTTATTGTATAGGAAAGGAATGGTTAGGGGTTTACCATCCATTGTAGAACCCAATGGCATGTGTGAGGCTTGCATCTTAGGAAAACAACATAGGAAACCTTTTCAATCCGGGTATTCTAGGAGAGCAAGAGCACCTCTTGAATTAGTGCACTCAAATTTGTGTGGACCCATGAAAACCCCCACTTTAGTTGGAAACACATATTTCATGACTTTTATAGATGATTACAACTGAAAAATTTGGGTCTATTTTTTGAAAAACAAATTGGAAGCCTTTGAGAAATTTAAGTGGTTTAACGATAAAATTGAAAAGGAGAGTGGTCATTATATCAAATCCCTAAGAACAGATAGAGGGGGAGAGTACATCTCCAAAGAATTCCTAAAATTTTGTAGGAATGGGGGCATTCACAAACAATTCACAACTAGGTATACTCCACAGCAAAACAGAGTGGCTGAGAGGAAAAATAGGACCATTTAAGATATGGTAGCAAGTATGCTGAAAGCAAAAGGGTTGTCACACTTTTTTTGGGGAGAAGCTATAGCAACAACAATTTATATATTGAATAGGTTCCCCACAAAGGCTATCCGTGATAGGATTCCACAGGAGGCGTGGACAAACAACAAATGGAGTTTTGAGCACTTAAGGATATTTGGGTGTGTTGCATATGCACTCATGCCAAAACAAAAGAGGCAAAAAATTGATGATAAAGGAGAAAAATGCATCTTCATAGGCTATAGTGAGGAGTCAAAAGCCTACAAATTGTACAATCCCATCACCAAGAATGTTGTGATCAGCAAATATGACGTGTTTATTGAAAATGAAGCATGGGATGGAATGGTGGATGACACCACGGGTATTTCATTCACAATACATCTTGATGATGAATAAGCTCTAGAAAATAGCAACTTAAGGGGAGCTCAAGAGAGTAGTAGCTCAGGAAGAAACTATCGTAGATCATTGGAACATAACACCTCTAGTGATGTGCAGTAGAACACTAACTCTACAGGTGTTCAACAGAACAACTCTGAATAGAGACAGTAGAGTAGCAGCTCTAGGATACAGCGGAGCAATAGCTCTGAAAACCAGCAATACAGTAGCTCTAGAGGTCAGAGTAGCATCAGCTTAGAAGCTAATTCAGACCCTACACTCGCACCATTGATGCCACAAGAAATAAAGAGTGTGAGGGAAATTTATGACAACACACAACATGGTGATTTTGATGAAAATTTAGATTTTGTGTTATTCTCCTATAGTGATCCAACACACTTTGAGGAAGCAGTGAAATAAGAGAAGTGGTGTAAGGCCATTGATGAAGAATTGGATGCTATAGAGAGGAATCAAACATGGGAGTTGACCGATTTACCCAAGGGTAAACAAGTCATTAGAGTCAAGTGGGTCTACAAGACCAAATGTATAGCTGAAGGTAAAATTGAAAGGCACAAAGCAAGGCTAGTTGTGAAAGGGTACAAACAACGACCCAATGTAGACTATGATGAGACATATGCACCAGTTGCAAGGCTAGAAATAGTGCAAATAGTCATAGAAGTTGCAACACAACATTAGTGGAAGGTGTTTCAGATGGATGTAAAGTCATCCTTCTTGAATGGAGTGCTGGAGGAGGAAGTGTATGTGGAGCAGCCATCTGGATATAAAGTACTAGGGAAAGAGGACAAAGTGTATAGGCTCCAAAAAGCTCTTTATGGGTTGAAACAAGCACCTCGAGCATGGTACAAAAAAATACACACTTATTTGTTGAGGAATGGCTTTAGCAAGAGTAGTAACGAATCCACACTCTACATCAAATTAGTTAAGGTGATATCTTAATTGTTGTTTTGTATGTAGATGAATTGATTTTTATTGGTAACAGTGACAACAAAATTGTTGATTTTAAAGAGGTGATGAAAAAGAGTTTGAGATGACGAATTTAGGTTTGTTGAAGTATTTTCTTGGTATTGAAGTTCAACAAACACAACATGGCATATTTATTTCATAATCTAATTATTCCAAACATATTTTAAGGAGGTTTAAAATGCATGACAACAAACCTACCCCCACACCAACAACAATAGGTTTGAAACTGCACAAGGATGATAGCAGTAAGGAAGTGAACCCAATCCTCTACAAAAGCATGGTTGGAAGTTTGATGTACTTGACATCAACTAGGCCTGATTTGATGTATGTAGTAAGTTTGATATCTAGGTTCATGGAGAAACCTAAGGATACACATTGGCAAGCAAGAAAGAGGATTTTGAGGTATTTTAATGGAACAACAAGTTATGGAATTATGTATGTTGCATCTAATGAATTTAATTTGGATGGTTTCATAGATAGTGCTTGGGTAGGAAATGTGGATGATAGGAAGAGTACATTAGGATATGTCTTCAACATGGGATTAGGTGCAATCTAATGGGCATCGAAGAAGCAGTCGATTATCTCTCTCAACACAACAAAAGTGAGTACATAGCAACAAATGCAACATGTTAGGCTATTTGGCTAAGGAGGATCCTTGCATATTTACAACAACAAGAAGAAGATAACACAATAATTCATTGTGACAATGTTTCCTCCATAGCATTGACAAAGAATCCAGTCTTCCATGGACGAAGCAAACACATTGAGATCCGATGTCATTTCATAAGGGAATTGGTAGAACAAGGTGACATAGAACTTTAATATTGCAAATCTGAGTAGCAACTCACCGACATATTCACCAAGGCATTTCCAAAGGACAGTTTTGAATGCCTAAGGGATAGGCTTGGCATTATGGATAGCTTTGGAGATCAGCTTTGAAAGGAAGTTGCAGAGTGACAACTGACTTGCAGATTAAAGGGGAGTATTAGAATATTAAATAATCTGCAGTCGAAAATCCCACATCACATTGAAGACCATCAACTTTCCCCCAACGTATACCTTCAACATTTATTTTTGTTAGGTAAATTTTAAATTTAAATGGGAGTGCTTGCAATAGTCGTTGTTACCTGCAACAATTAATTAAGGTAGGCAGATTTGAAATTTGAATGTAGCACTCATTTTTGAGCAAGTAAACAAGCAAGACAAAAGGAATGTATTTTCATTGGAGTTTGTAGAGAGGTCATTTTTTTGTATTGGAGTGTTGAACTTGCAGCAACATAAGTATATTTAGAAGGGAATGTTTGTTGAGACAACAACAGTGCAAAAAGATTGTTTATCAGACGCAACACAATGACAACTGTAGCTACAGGATTGTAGCCAGTTTTAGTTTTTGGTGTGAGTGTAGCACCTCTTGTATTGGACATCTATCCAAGTTAGTTTAAGTTTTATTTTGCAGTGTAAAACAGAGAATATACTCTGTAGTTTTTGTATTTTGAAGCAAACAAGGAATATATGAAAAGTTATTTTTTTTCTATTTAGATTTGTTGTCGTTGTGCATTCTATGTGCGTTTTCTGTGTGTTATTTATGTTCTATCCATCTTGTCACAGTAGTGACTTTGTGTTTTTCTGCCCCCTGCTTTCCAAAAAGGACAAGGAGGTTGGGTAGGCATCAAATTGTTTTTATCCATCAGAGTTTCTAGAAAGAATAGTGTATTATAGAGAATAGAGATGAGGATCTGTGCAAAGTTTGAGTGGGAAAAATTCACTTGGGAAAGAGGCATCATGGGCTGTATAGTCAATCTAACACAATCTTTCAGTAGGTGATAAAATTTTAAGGTGAGTCTACATCGTATTCTTTTCGGTCTTTTGTGGATTTCTTTTAGATTCACCATGTTTTGCGTTGCTTTCCTTCATAATAGTTCTTTGTTAATATTCATCCTTGGTGTTCCTCTTTCCCAATCGCAAACCCCCCCTTATGTGCAAATCTTATATTATGCTTTACGTGAATGTTCTCAGTGATTCCTTTTGTACATTAGAGTCCATGGAGTCTACTTCACCCTTTCCTACATATTTAAATCTTTTAATTCTTCTATCATTCATCGATTTTTTTCCTGAAACCCATCACACTTACCGGTAACAAATGTAGAAAGTTTCCATCACCCTTTTAACCATCCTATGTGCATTTTCTATGATCCTCTTTGTGTTGATTCAATGCTTCTTGTAGGTTTTCATCCCCAAAATAGTGCCTAAACCATATCATCAATGTCATGACTCAACTTGGCATATTTTTGAAGTATTCAACCAAGCTATCCTCTCACCTTGTCCACGTTCCATGTTTTCCTTGTATCCTTCTTAGACCATGTTGAGGGAAAAGTTGGGTTTCTATCATTGTAAGAGGAACAATCACAATAAAAGAGTAATTTTATCTTGCTTGGTAACATTACCTCATTTTTGGTCAGTCTCAAAAATACGGTTAGTTACCTAAAGTTTCAGCTAAGTTAAGTTGATGAAATTTTGGACAATTAGTGTAATTGTGGCAGTCTTTACCCAAGTCTCTCTAACATATCCTTTTTCCACCACGTGATTCTTCCTCGTATTGTCTTATAATATGTGGTGGCGTTTTCTAGAGTTATTTGAACTTTTGTAACCCCCACTTTGGTCTGTTTTCAAGCTAAGGTAACTTTGGCAGTGTTTTATCGAGTTTGCGAAACTTCCTTTTTACCACCCCTATAGAATAATGAACTTGTTGGAACTTATTAAATGGTGGACAGTATTTCATAATGGTGAATAAACCACATAAGTGATTAATAGAGTTGTGTGAAATATTTACTGCTATGCCCTTATAGCCGTTCCTTTTCAAATTTTTGAAAAGCAGTTGCAACAAAGTGGTGATATGAAAGCTTACACATGCCAACATGACAAGGAGGTATCATTTATTGCCTATATACTTGCACATTTATCGTGGGAGATTAAAAGGAAATTTATGCAAGTACCAAACATTATTTAGTTGTGACATCAACACTAGAAGGTGTGATGGGGAAGAGCACATTGATGCAAACATTTATTCCTTCAATCCTGAGTTATTTTGAGGCATTTATTCTCTTGGATGCTCATTTCAAGTTATAGTTTGAACTTAAATTTCTTTGCATTACAAAATTTCCTCGTGCAACTACACTCAAACCCTAGGATTTCAATCATGACAAGATATAAGTACCAGGGTTACGAGTATATTTCAGGGTTAACTTGTGACATGCCAAAGATAGGAGATACTAAGCTAGGGCAGGTTAATATGAATGAATTTAGGGATAAATTTAGTATGTACCTAATCCACCACCCATCACACAACAAGTGGCCAATAGTGGGTTAATTGAGATAGTTGCATTCCCTGTAGCAATCTAGTGTTGAGAATTGGTCCTCGAATGTATCAAGCATTACAATTCTTAGGCCTAGGAAATTAGAACAGAGGATAACATGTTGGTGGTTAAAATTCAAAGAACTACCTTTGCCTCTTTTTTGAGAATCCCTAAAAGAGAAAACTTCTCATCCCTAGATTTCACCAACTCATAGATTGATTTTTTAGATAAAAAGGGTTTCTACCATAATGAGATAGTGAAGAATTGGTTGGAAAGGCCTAGGAGGGGAAAATCTCAATTGCCATGAAACTTGCACAGGAATCACTTCGTTGATGAGATATCTAATATAGTTATGTTACACAGAATTAGAGGAAATGAAGATGCTCATGGGTTCCAAGATTGGATGTACTTCTTCATCCAAATTATGCTTGAAGGGAGCCAATTTTTAGATTGGGTGCAACTCATTAGTTACAGAATGCATAGCTTGTTTGTTTTCTTTAGAATTAACAGGTATTTTCACATGTCTTCATAATTAATTAATGCCATTGCAAGCACCAAACCATTGCCACGTTTGAGATCAAGTGATCTACCCCATGATCAAGTACCGATTTTTAATTATTATGATGGATTACATTTAAGTAAAAAAATTCTTCATCACAAAAGGAAATATGACACCTTCACTATGAGGATGAATTAGGAGTTATAGGGGAAAATTGAGATGAGACTCACTCCATAAGCCATGTAGTTTTTTAGATTTTATGGGAGTCATTTTACTCAATTTTAGAGGTTTTCTTATGTACGAGTTGGTGGTTTTAGTGGTTTTCCTTTAAAACTCCCCAAGTACCTAGAGGATAAGTTTGTGATGATTGAGGTCTACAGGAAACTTGCTTATGTGAATAAGAGATGTCAAGAGCACAAAAGGGTAACTGCTCATTTTCCTATATGTTTTGGTCCTTTCACTTGTAATTCCATGTCAGATTCTTTGAATATTGAAATGGAAATGTCTAGATATAATTTGCAATATTATGATGAGCACTTTCCTTTTAATATTAAAGACTATGTGAAAAAAAATTGAAACCAAGACTTGGTTTCTTCCACCTACCTAACCTGGAAGATTATTGGGACGATTGTTTTGATGAATTTGAAGTAAGGAAGAGACACTAGATGAGGTTGTCATTGAGAAAAAATATCACTTATGGTATAGACTGGGATGTACATGGGATTGAGGATGATGGATTTGATTTAGTGGATCCAATATTTACAAAGTTAATATCTCATTGACTCATCACTTCTATGGATTGGAATAATAAGGAAAATAAAAAAATTGAATCAAGAATTGCAGATGCTTTGGAGAGGACCCAAGAATGGGTTCCTAAAAGGAAAAGAAAACAATCTCGCTCTTTAATCAAGTCACAAAATACCAACCTACAAGAGGTAGTAATCAACCCTCTATGATTGCAAGGGATTTTGGGTCAGCCTCACATCAGATGCCATCAAGAGCTCAAGGTGATGGTGATGAAGAACCTCTTGATAAGAATCTGTTTAAATACACTTGTGGAGAAGACATCCTTGATCTACCTAACCTAGATAAGGATAAAGAGGTTGAAGGAGGAGAAGGGGATTTAGGAAGCATCAAAATTAGTACTTCTTCCTCATCTTGTCAGTTATCAATTATCAAGGAAGTAAATGAACCTCTAAAACTAAGGTCTTCCCTGCCTTCATCATATGACATGCAAACAAACACTCCTTCCACAAATAGAACATTATTTGATTCTTCTAGTTCTAGGGCAGCCATTGTTCCTACTACTCCCTTTTGGCTGGAAGATAGCTTATCAAAGAAGAGGAAGGTAGGGCAGTTGTACCTTCCCACACAAGACATGGTAGGTAAAATACTTCAAAGGACTCCTAAATCCAAAAAGTTGAAGGTTACCACCAAGCTAATAGATGATGACAATTTGAGAAATCTATGTTTAGAAGTTGCTCGCCCTACCACACAGAAGGAAGTACCCAGGAAACTACAAGTGATTTTGATATCGTTAGGATAAATTTGGGACCCTCTACAAGAGATGGAGATGTGCATAACTTCCAAGTATTAGAAACTAGGTTGGTGGAGTGATCAAAGAAGGATAAAAAGAGTAAAGATGAATTGAAGAAACATGTTAATATTTTAACTGAATGTCTGAAATCAATCTTCGATCTCTTTCCTCAACCTGTTTCTCAAGTTGATCCATCCTTTGATCCCATTTCAATGACGGGGAAAGAAGCAGTGAGTAAAATGAAGAGTTGTAAAGTGTTTGGAAGTGCTATTGAAGAATGGAGGAGTGGCATAGTTTAGAAAGGAAAATAAAATATTTCTGAATCTTTAAGGGTTCTTTAGAGGACAAAAATTCTAAGGACTGAAGTTAAAAAAGATATTGTCTCTACTGAGAAATAAGAAACATTATGGAACCAACATTTAAATAAAATTGTATATCTATGATGGAGCAGAAGCAATTGAAATGCAGGAATGGGAGTAGGGGCTATAGTTTGAAATCTATAGAGGGAGAAGATGAGGATGGCGATGGTGACGGTGATGACTATGTTGGGTTTACATGGGAGGAAACGATGCCCTCATTTCTAGAGTCTGCTGTTGAGGACATGGGTGTGGTGTTGGGCTACTACAAGCATTTTTTATTGCAGTTCCCTCTTCTGCTTGGGTCTTGCTTTGTTGGTGCTCCTCTTTTGGGGCTTTCTTTTGCTTTGTCTCTGGCTTTGGGACTCCTAGTGATTTCCCTGGTGTTGGGCGTGGTTTGTGGGTGGACTGTGATGGGGCTATTTGTGGTAGGAGTTTGCATTCTTTTAGACCCAGACTGGCATGTTGGGGATTTCTCTCCATTTGTTGGTCTCCCTTGCCTTGCTTTTCTCTTTGGGTGCCCCTGTAGTTTGTAGCCATTGCTTGGTTTCATGGGCTCTCTTGTTTGGGGGCTTCTTACTTCTTGCAAGGTTGGTGTTGTTGAGGCTTTTGTGGAGGCTTCCGTTTTGAACGTTGCTAGTTCTTTTGCTTTGGCTATGGTGTTGGGCTTCCTGGTGGTTTCTCTGGTGCATGGTTTGGTTTGTGGGTGGTCTGTGGTGAGGTTGTCTATGGTAGGAGTGTGCAATATTTTAGACCCTAACTGGAATGTAGGGTCAGATGGAGTTATTCATGTTTGTTGGTCTCCCTCACCTTGCTCTGCTCTTTGGGTTCCCCTATGGTTTCCAGCCTCTACTCAGTATCGTGGACACTCTTGTGTGGGGGATTCTTATGTCTTGCAAGGCCGGTGTTGTTGTGGCTTTTGTGGAGGCTTCCATCTTGATTATTTCTACTATTGCTATGAACTTTGTGGCATGTGGGCTGAATTTTTATGGTTGTCATTTCAGTGTGCTCATGGCTGGTTCTTGGGTTCTTTCTTAGAGTTATTTTTCTCCCTTGGTGGTTGCCAAGTTTCTCTCTTTCGAAGGGGTTTGTTCTTGTTTTTGCCTCCCTGGTGTTTCTTTGAGGAGTTCTAGCCTTGGTGTGTCGATGTTTGAGGGTCTTTCTTGGGTTGAGCAATTTCAAATTTTTATTCTTAAGGCTAAAGTGCTTATGTGTTTTTTCCTTATGGTTGAAGTGCTTCTTTCTTTCTTGTACCTGTACCTTGCTTTGCCTACGGAGGTTATAACTATCCTTCTTTCCATTATATTGTCTCTCTCTAGATCTTCAGTTGGGGTCTTCTATGGAGGTGGAGACTACTCCCATTGAGGCAAAGCCCTGTTCTATTGAGGTGGAGATAGTTGTATATTTGGTGGGGATTTTGGTCAGCTTGTTCCTATCGAGGTGGAGCTTGTGTGGGTAGAAGAGTGAAGGTTTTGGAGGTTAGGGCTATCATCTCCTCTTCTCCTATAGAGGGGAGCTCTCTCCTATTAAGGTGGAGGTGGGAATGGCTCTGGTGAGGTGTTGTTGCAAGAAGGTTGATGTGCTTCAGTGTTTTTGTGTGCTCCCTAACTCCCCTATTGAGGTGGGGACCTTGGATTTGTTGGTGCTTTTGATTATGGGTATGGGTTTGATGGTGTTTTTCACCATTAAGTTTCATTTTTTTCATAGATCAGTGATGTATTTCTTGAGCAGCTGGTTTGCTGATGCTTGGTTGATGCAGGCGATTTCAATGTTTACCTAAGGGTTTCAGGTCCTAGTTAAAATCTGGTCATTAGGGGATCTTATCCCTCTCTTTCTTATCTAATGCAACTTATGTAGTCACGTCTTCTTGTTAACTGTTGTTGTTGTTTGACTATTGATTGTATGTGAATTATCTTATTTGCAGCATGCTTGTCTTGGATAGGGTTACAGAGCCCTTCAAAACTGTTTGTAATGGGTTTCAGGGCCCCATCAAAACCCGTTTTACCTATAATAAAAAACATTTAAATGAAATTAAAGCAATGTTAAGTTTTTGGTTGGAGAGGTTGGTTGCAGATAAAATTATACCAAGTGCTGTTGATTCCCATTACATGGTATGGAACAAAAGTGTTGAATGAAAGTTACAAGTCACAAGGAAAGCTTTACAAAAACTCCAAGAGATACTAACTGAAAGTGACACAATCTTGGAGGAAGCTCGTAAGAACCTTGCCACACTTGGATTATAGCCTAATTGAGAAGGAGATGGGAGCAACAAAGATGCTAAAGCTTTGGGGGAAGATTTTCAAAATATGATTGATGGAATCTTCAACTCCCATTATTTCAATGTTGAACACTTAAGGAATTTTAGTGACTTATACCTCATCTTATCCTAGACAACTAGACTCATGAAGACATATGATTATAGAATTGAAGTTTTTTGTGATAGTCAGTTAGCCCAGAGGTTACGCATGGGAAATATTACCATTCCCCAACATAAGGAGATGCCACATGTCACAAAGGATTTCCAAGCCTTTCAAAAAAGACTCGCTTCATCCATAGAATCTGGAAGTGAAGTCCCTAAACCCTGACTTTTCAGTTGTTTTATTATTTCGTTATCATATTTTGAAAATACTTTACATTTTTGGTTAGTTATAGGAAAAAAAAAGTGATTACTCACCCACTTATATATATGTTCGTATTTGGAATGAAGACTCTCTCTAGACATTTTTTCAAAGACCTAATATTAGATGCTTTGAATACATTTCTACATTTACTGTGAATTGAAATCACCAGTTTTCTGTGTGCATCTAGTTTATGGAGATAGTTTGAGGATTTTGAATCTACGTGTTTAAGTAATTCTCTTATGTTTATGCTTATTCCTATGTGAAAGTATATGCGTTTATCTCCATAATTGATTTCATTTTTCAAATAATATTGGGTTGGTTTTTTCATTATTAAATCATCTTATGCAAGCTGGTCTTTGTGCTAGTATTTATATTGTCTTCAAATTGCATCTAATATCGAAAATATTTCTTATATTGGGTTTAGCCTTTACTGCTTTCAGGTTAAAAGGACACAATATGTTTTATTTTAAGTTCATTTTAATTCTTTGAATATCATATGAGGGAGTTGTACCTCTTCAATGCAAAGAGTAATTATTTAGAGTTGTTGGGACAAAGGCACCTTTTTAGGCAAGGAGTTAATTTATTATCTCAAGGTGCCCAATCTGTTAGCCAACACTTGGAAACTCGGGGCCATTATCGATCTTCCTAATCTATTCTACACTATGTATGCATGTTGATCTGAGCAAGAGTGACAACAATATCTTTTCCTACCGATTATTTCAAGGTTCTTAAAATCTTGATTAGTTGCTTTTGTCCAGTTTCCACCTTGTGATCCCTTTCATGTAACCATGTGTCATATTTCTTGGGGGCTGCATTAAATTACTTCCTTTTATGTTCCAAAATCTACAAGCTTGTTTCTAGTGCATTTGTAATGTTTTGCATGCTGTACTTTAGCCAAAACCAATAGCTCAGGGCATTATATCATCTAGTAGGGTGCAACTCTATAGCTTATAACAAATAAAAACTATTTTCAAATTGTAAGTCTCTATTTTTGCAATGGTATAGAACCCTATAATGTAGTATAATACTACAACTCATTTTAAAAAAATTTTCTATTGTGCTTCAATTTCAGCATATTATGCATAGATTCTATAATGTAGGCTCAACAACTTTGCTTAAGATTCCTCAATAATTGCATTTGTGTTCACTAGGTATTGTAGCTAGAATTGTCTAATATAGATACATTTAAATCACTCTTTAAAACTTTACTTTCTCAAATTAATGAAGCAAAATTAATAACTTAATCCATATTTACAAATAATGTAAAATTTATTATCTCGGTGATACTGTGTAAATCTTGCTGATATCTTCAAAACTCTACAATATCCTTGTTTTGGTCTAGTAACGTCAAAATTAGAAAGGAAATATAGAATTAAGACTCGAAGTAAATCGTTATTTTGAGATTAAGTTTTATCATTAATTTTATAGCATTACCATGTTAGTAAATTTTTACTCTACGTATCTTAATTTTACTTAGCCCAAATGTAAGAAAACCTGATTTGAGTTTATATTCTAATATTTGAAATTGTTTAGGTAGCATGAAATAGGGAAAAACAATGAAAAAGGTAGAATTCTTTTAATGGTGTAAACCTTTTGATGAAATTGAAATTGATCAATTTGTTTGAGAGTTTATTTCATTTGTTATCTATGAGAATAATAAAGAATCTTAATCATCACATACTATATATATATATATATCTATATATATCTATATATACCTTCCCCTCTCTCTCTCTATATATATATATATGTTGATTTATTTCTTTTCTTAAATAAAATATATATGCATGCAAAATATAAATCTCAAATCTCTTTTTCTAATTGTTTTTTAGATAGTTGGTCAAGTATCATTGATTTTTTGATTTCAAGGTATTTAATGAATTTTAAACTAGTTAGAAAGAAGTTCAGTTTGATTATATAATTCATTTCAAGACGTAGATTTGAATTACAACTATATTAAGTCTTTTAGACATGATGGTTATGTAAAAGTGTTAGCTAGGGAAAGATTGTCATGTCCATGTTTGTGGAAAGTTTCCTTCCTAGACGAGTGCTGAAGTGGGTAAACAAGGAGCATAGATTTCACTTTTCCAAATCTACTATTATATTGCTATATATG
>VDFB02000017.1:113057400-113070694 GCA_007258455.2 Sequoia sempervirens | reverse complement strand
AGGATATAGATACGCCTCAGGTTGGTGGGGTTTGTTTTACTTTTTTTCTGCCCTTCGGGACCTAAGGCCCCACTTATCTGCCGCCACCCCACCCCCCATTATAGTTATAGTAGGGCTGCAAAGACGTATCAACAATAATCTACCCTTGGTTGCGGGACCGACCTATTCGCCTCAACCCCACCGACCCTAACCCCCACCCACCCTCTATAGTTGTTGCAAATGGGATGGTCCTGCACGAAGGGCACCCCACCAACCTATTCACTTTAGAATGAATGGGACGAAACCCACATAGAATTGTAGGGGCCTCCCACCCAAGACAACCTTCGGCATCGGGGAACCATATTGGAACAACTATATGGGGGAGATGGGGGGTGAGAGGACCGACCTATTCTCCTTAGAACGAATGGGTTCATCGGTGGGGTTGGGACTGACCTCCCTATTGCCACCCACCCACCCCATTGCCTGCCTTTCATCGGCAACCAACCATATTGGAAATAGAATGGGGGAGTGGGGGGGGTCCTGAAGGGCACCCCACCGACCCAGTCCTACTTCGGGACCGACCTGCCCCCCCTTAGAATAGATTGGAAAATGGGTAACTATAATGGGGGGGTGGGGTTGGACCGACCTGCCCTTCATGTAGGACTGACCCATTCGCAACAACTATAGAGGGTGGGTGGGGGTTAGGGTCGGTCAGTGAAGGGAAAGGTCGGTCCCGAAGGGCAGGTCGCGTAAGCGCTAGGGTGGTCGTGAAGCGCATGGATGGTGGGGTCGGCCAATGCAGGGTGGGATAACATAACGGGTGGGAGGGCCCCTAAGGCCCCTTAGAATAGTAGGGGGTCGGTCACAAAGCGCAGGTAGTTCCGAGTGGGTGGAAGATAAAGACACGGATCAATGAGATGGTCGAGCTCACATCATATTACATCTATAATGACGATTGAATGCCAAAAGCTAACGTTGAGTAGAGTGATTTCATCCCTCTCCACCACAGTATGTCGAGTGGATTTCATCCACTAGGCTAGCCCTATAATCCCCCCCACTTAATTCCTTAAAATAGTAGGGAGCCTGCTAGCATAAGGAGGGAATAGTATAGTTCCGGGAATCTTAGTTCAATGTTACGTAGATAATTAGTCATCATAGGACGGGGCCAGATTCTCTACGTAACATGCCTCCCTACTATTCTAAGGGCCACTACTATAACTATAATGGGGGGTGGGGGGATGAGAACTTAGGAGGACTAAATTTCCCACCTCGTGGGGTGGGTGGGAGGAGATAGAGGGGCGACACTTCTAACTAGAACTCCCACCCGCCTCCCCCACCCCCCCATTATAGTTGACCGACCCCCCCACCCCCCATTATAGTTTTCTAAGGGGCCTTAGGATGGTGGGGTCTTGGTCCTATTCTAAGTTGTGGCCGTGAACCCCTACAATTCTATGGGCTCCCACCCGCCCTGCTTTCATCGGGACCGACCTCCCTATTGCCACCCACCCAGCCCTTCGAGACCGACCATACTCGCCTTTGGTCGGTGGGTAAGGCCTGCCTTTCATCGGTAGCCCCCCCACCCCCCCATTATATTTCCAATATGGTCGGCTACCGATGAAAGGCAGGCCTTAGGTGAGCGAAGCTCTGGTGGGGTCCTAGGTATGGTCGGTCCCAACCCCATTGACCAAAGGCAAGTATGGTCGGTGGGTTACAGTGGCCCAACAGTCGGTGGGTAAGGCATATGGGCGGTGGGGTAAGGCATATAGGGTGGTGAGCGAAGCTCTGATGGTGGGGTTTGCAAATAGTAGGTGGGGTCTGCCTTGGGTGGTGGGAGGAGGAGATGGCAGGGGCCTTTCTCGCCGATTGCCAAGACCCCACCGCCCTGAGGCCCTTATAATATAGGGGGGTCGGTCCCGAAGGGAATCTTAGTTGCGTATAGAATCTCGGGATGCGCTTTCAATCGCGAGAACTGCTATTCTAACTCTAGAACTATTGTCCATTCGCGAAGGCTCGATTCTATACGTAACATGCCAACTATGCAACTATCAGATAATTTGAAGGCCCTACAATGGAAATGGGCCCTACAATTCTATGTGGGGTCACTTTGCCAATCATATGACCCAGACTTTTTCTAAAGTGTCGGGCTATAGCTCCCTCCCACCCGGCTGGGCATTACCCAGATTCTATATGTGCTATAAAATGGTAGGCGGGGTGGGTGGGAGGAAGGCCCCTACTATTCTAAGGCGGGGGCATAGTTATGAGCGGACTATAGTTACTGATTCGATTAACTAATTCCGACCCACCCGATCTCTCGTTCCGGGTTGGGCGGGGACCGGGGGGTATATTTATCCATCCCACCCAGTTCTATTATTCGGATATTCACTAACCAGGGGTCGGGGGTTCGACTGGTCCGGGCGACCGGGTTGACACTCAACAGCCGACAGCTTTTAGGGGCATCAGACCGGCCTTAAATAATAGAGGGCCGCCCCTACCTTTATTCATAGAATGGATAGGGCTCCCCGGCACTATACTATCTTTCCCAGCAATAGATAATACCTTCCCAGCAATATACCCACCCCCTAAATCCAGGACCCCCACCCTAAATCTAGCCCTACCGTCAATAGATAATACTTGAAAAGAATAGAAAAGGCACCCCGGGATGCAGTTTCAAACTCGAATAATAGAATATTATGTATAGAATATTCTAAATGTTATCCCACCATTCATTCCTAGTTCCCCTACCCCTCTTTTTAGTAGGTGACAACTCAATGCCAAATTAAATGAAAATTAATTCAAATGAAAATTCATTAAAACTGAAAGCAAAGGCCCTTAGAATAGTAGGGGCCATAGAATAGTAGGGTTGGCCCTACAATTCTATGGCCTTTGCTTTCAATTTTAATCCCACTTTAGAATAGTAGGGCCCTTAGAATAGTAGGGGCCCCTTAGAATAGTAGGGCATTAAATGGCCCTACAATTCTATGGCCTTTGCTTTCCCCTTAGAATAGTAGGGGCCTCCCACCCACCCCCTACTCGGGTATGCATGCAGGGTGGGGATCTTAGTTTCGGGGAGGGGGAAACTATAGGTAGGTAGGGGGTTATATTCGTCTTTTATCCTTCGATAATTGTCTTCTATCCTTCCTTATCCAACTAGAATCATCTTTGTTAATGGAGTTCGGAAAAATGAATATACCTCAAATATAATCTCCCTCCCACCAACTATAATTAGAGGAGGGCCCCCTACAATTCTATGGGCTGATTCCTTAGAATAGTAGGGGCCCTACTATTCTATGGTAGTGGTGGGGGGGAGGAGAAATTGAATGGAATGAAGCTTTCGATTCCATAGTTGGTGGGATTTAGGGTTCTTTCCAGGTGGGGGGGGATTATAGAGGTAAGAACCCGACCGAATCTCTTACGTCGTTACGTGTAGCTCTCCTTTATTCCATTCCATTCAACTATCTATAGTAGGAGTAGGGGTCCTGATTCCCTATTCAGGGGAATAGATCGTTGATCGCGCTAGCTAAGGTCAAGCTCGCCACGCTCAATCCCTTTCATTTCTCCATCGATCGGTCCCCTACTATAGATGGCCCCGCCCCGCAAATGGAGAAATGACAATGAGAGAAAGGAGCTTTCAACGAGGAGGAGCAGTTAGGTAGTGACCAACAGATGACACACCAGTAACCCCTACTATGTATAGGGCTATCCCATCCCAATAGGAAATGGTGATTGCCCTCTCAACCCAATCATGCAAGATTTTTTAGGACCTCGGCTATCTACATTATTCATTCCGCTATCAGCTACCGTGGGCCTCCATCTCTGATCCACTAGGCTTACACCTGCACCACTGTTCATATGAGAAGGCAATGCATGGAAGCACCTAGGTTGGATGATATGGGTAGGTGCCCTTGCTAATGGCATAAAAACAAGCATCCACCCCTCTCCTAACCCCTTGGGGATGGAGCTAGGCTGGGCGAATGGAACATAAGTATCTAGAAACCAGTAGTTCAGTATTCAGCCTGACTTCTCGAATCATCCCTACAGTTCATGTGTGCTTGAGGGAATAGTTAACTACTACTCCCCCCCATCCCAACCTATCTCCTCCTAAGTTCCCACCCCAACTAATCTACCGACAACTAAAGTAGCTTCTAATTAATAAACCTGCTAGAATAAGGAACAATTATAGTAGCTCCCCCCACCCTGCATGCAGGGTGGGAAGATTCCCTTAGAATAGTAGGGTCCTCCCACCCACCCAACAACTATAATCTACCTCCCGGGGGGGCCTCCCACCCACCCCTATCTCCCCCCATCCCGGGAAGCTACTTTAGTTCCCGAACTCAAATAGTTGTTGGGAGTCGGTATATGCCTAAGGGAGGGGGGGCCCCTAAAATTCTATGGTAGCTTACGGTATATATTAGTTGTGCCGGAGATAGAAGCGGAGATCGGATCTGTTCACCTAAGTCAGATCCATGGGCCGGAGAGGAGAATTGGGTGAAAGGAAAGCTGGTCCACTTATCTATTACATAAAGATTCACAACTGATCTCAATAATGGAAAGTCTGGTAGTGATGAGGAGTGGTGCGAGGATGACTATAGATAGTCTGCACTTGCATGCATCATTGGAATGATACCAGGAGGAGGTCAGTCAGCATGCGGTTCCGATCCGTGATTTCAGTTGAGCTCCTACCCGATCCGATAGAGAAAGTCTAGAGAGAGTTACCGGGGAAGACGTGGTTCATGTACCTGCCTGTTTGTTCCTTCCCTCCCCAGCTTCCTTCGGTCGTTAGTTAGGGAAGCACTTGCATGCATCATTAGCCTACACTCCTTCTCTTGCCTGCTCCACTCCCCGTTAAGCTGGAAGGTTTATTCGTGAAACAGGAAGGTTGATTAGATGCTCCAGTTATCATTAAGAAGCATAGGAGGTTAGATGCTCCCTTCGGTCTTCGCGTGTCTCATACGCCTACTACTCCCTTCAGTCCCCTCTTCCCGGTCAATCCCGGGGAACTAAACTAACTAAATTTTAGTGAGAAAGCTGGAAAACTCAATTTTAGCTACCCTTAGAATAGTAGGGGCCCTCCCACCCGGGATGGAAGGGAGATATAGTTGGGCCTCCCACCCACCCAACTTGACCTCCCACCCACCACTATCTCCCCCCCATCCCACATTAATATACCGCTACTTCCCCGGGAATTTTAGTTCTTAATCAAACTATAATATACCTCCCACATTAATATACTGGGGCTTGCCTGTAGGTTATTATATTGCCGGGTGGGGGGGAAGCTACTAAGAAAGGGGGTGGCCCCTACTATTCTATGGCATGTGGATATAGTTATGTTCCGGGGGAAATTCTACTCTAATGATTTCAGTTTGAGCCCGGTTCTCCAGCCATTGGTTCTGAAGTGGGAAGTATCAGTAGAAACGAGAGGTGTCCCATTAGTAATGAATGAATCAATCACCCTGTTTCGGGGTAGCAGGTCAATCGGTAGGGTTTCTCATTCTCTACTCCATTCTATCTTTTTCTCTGATCCGAGCGATGGAACCAAAGGACGATGTGGAGAACCCGGCAAACAGCTTTCCTTCTGTGACGTGAAAGGCATTCAACCTCTCCCGGGCTAAAGAGATAGTGAGGTGGGCGAATGCCATTAGTGGCTGTGAATCCATCTCTCCATCCTGTCGATCGAACCCCCAACGAACCAAGCAACCGCTCCTACTTTTTTGGTCGGAAGGGAATGCTCCATCTATTAGTCCTCACTATTTCCTTTCCATTCTACCTAAGCCATACAAATTTCCATCATTGGTTCATATAGCAGGATCGTTCTGATCCCCTCTTCCTTTGACCGACTGATCGAGATATCGAGTAGGCTAGTGGGTGGATATATCCACTACTATTGTAGCCGGTGGAGAAAGATCTTTATCTCTAATTGACAGAAATGCTACCAGTAGGCCATCCCTTACTGATACACCAGAATTTGAAAGGTTAGATAGCCTGGTCGATCCCACCCAAGAAACTATAGCTGTAATTCTGGAACAACTAATATACCGGGGCTCCCACCCACCCCGTTGTCCAGCCCCATTTAGAGCAAGATGGATTGATCTGAGAGATCTCAATAGGTGTCGACATCGAGGTGCCTGCCTACACCTATAGATAGTAGGGCTCCACTATTGTAGGTATGTCTACAATGATTGACAAAATAATTGACGCAGGTAATTGTGGGACAAAGGACTCCCTAGGTTGCGAGATCAGGAGGCCTATCTATAGTAGGGGATTGCGACGGAAGGGTGAGTGAGGGACTGGGGAGGGGACTCCTACAAATCCATAGCTAGGAGTTCTATCTGCTCTCCCTAACCAATGGGAATAAGAATAGTTCATCTGGCTCTCCTCCCTATCGAATAAAGGATTCAAAGTCTTATAAACCCCCTCGACCGTAATCTAAATGGAGTTCAGTTCACAGATCAGGTGAGAGAGAGGGTGTAGAGGGGAACAACCCTTTTATCCGATTATCTAAATCAATCAACTCCTTGTATAAAGAGAGACTATGCCTTATGCAGGAAGACAAGTGGCAATATCAATAGCCTCCGCTTATAGAAAAAGGTCAGAACTAGAATTCTTAATTAATCAGCCTTTCATTAATCCATTCATCCCTTTAGCCCCCCACCCAACCCCACACACGTTCATTAATCTACTTGCTAGAGTAGGGGGGGAGGGCCGGCATTATAGTTGCTAGAATAAGTGGCAACTTTAGCCCCCCATCCAACCCCATACACACTAGAATAAGGTTGGGTGGGGATTATAGTTGTCCCACCCCTTGCATTGAATTAGCGTGATAACCACTTCCGAAGATTGATCCAACGAGTGATCTACCCACGAGTGATGGCGATAACCCGATGGAGAGGGAACCTAGACTGACTTAGCTCCAATGCACCATATCATATTATGGCTACTAGAATCTACTGCCTTCTACGACCTTCCTGCCTTCCCACCCAACATATATTGCTAAGCATCTGACAGAGCAGCACTATCAGTGGTGATGGAAGAGAATGGATGGTACTGACTTTCCAACTTTCTTTGCGGTTCGGCTGGCACTCGACATACTTACTGTTAGGAGAGGCACTTTGAGCAGGTGGAGCTTTGATCGTCGTTATCCCAGAGAGGCCCTTCTCTCCCTATCTGGTAGGCCCAAGACTTCTCCTTCCATCTCCACAGGCACTTTCAACTAATCTACCTCCCCGGCTGCTAGTTTAGGCTCCCACCCCCATAGAATAGTAGGGGCCCCACTTATGCTAGCAGGCTAAGGCGAATGGGTCGAAACCCTACAATTCTATGGGCTCCCCTTAAAATAGTAGGGAGGCAACTATAATGGGGGGGTGGGGGGGTGGGCGCAAAGCGCTTAAGGGGCTAGCAAGCGCCATTAATCCTGGGTGGGAACTATAGCTCATTCTAGCCCCTTAGAATTGTAGGGCTAGCAGTAGATTCCTTAAAATAGTAGGGAACTTGCTAGAATAATATTAATGAACTCATCCCATAGGGCCGACCCGGCCGTATATTCTATTTGTGGGAGGCCCCGATAGATTATAGTTGGGATAGGCCTTGGGTGGGAAGAGATTGTTGCTCTGATTAACGGTTAAGAATTCTTCTTCCTCTGATCCACTCCTCCAACCAACGGCTCCACATCCAGCACCTATAATAGCAATAGTCTACTATCTAATAGATGAAGCTCCAAGCCTATTGGCTAATCGATGAAGCTCGAAGCTACGTATCGAATCTATTCTACTCCAAGCCTATTATGTATATAATCGATGAAGCTCGAAGCCTATTACCCATCGAATCTATTCTATAGATGGTACAGCTGAAGGACCAAACCCAGAGAGAGCAGACGAGGAACTACCCTCTCACCCACTGCTAATCTAGAAAGAGCTACCCCCAATGAACCAGAGGAACCACTCCAAGAAAGAGCGCCGGAGCCACGAGTGAATGAACCCACCCACCCCCTTTCGGCCCAACCCAACCTAAGGCCAATATGGTCAATCTCCCACCTGCCCTTCGAGACCGACCATATTCGCCTAGGGGTGGGTGGCCCTTAAAATAGTAGGGGGGGCGGCCTCCCACAGATATAATCTACGGGGGGCCCGGTGGGATTTGCTGGGTGGGAGGGAATAGTAGCTACTGGCAGGCTTGGCAAGCGAGTTATATTCCTAAGTTGTGGTAACCCAGCAGAGGAGCACGTCGATTGATCGGCTGTGGTCGACTATAGATAGAAAGTATGATTTTGGTTGATGTTCCGCTATGGCCCAGCAGGGTGGGATGGTTCTCGCCTTCCCAATGTAGACCAGCTTCCCTCACTATATATATATATGGTGGGATTGGATCTTCTATTTGATAAGAGGGGTTGGCCAGAAGGAAGAGAAGCAAGTGAAAGAAATAAAGGTTGAGAAATCCCAATAATTCTAGTTGGGGCCGACCCCTATCTTTTATGTCGATCTCAGCAAGCAGTACTGGAAACTGATGAACTATACTAGATGATCGAACTAGCCTTACCTCTAGAAGATAAGTCATGGGTGAGTATCCGTTTGAGTCCCCAGCATTAGATCCTCCTGCTGCAGTTGAGTCCACCTATCTTCTCAAATCCCTATCATCCATTCGGAAAAAGAATCAAACTTCTTCCCCCCATAGACCCTCACAATAATATATTGACAGGGGTGGGCGAGTCAATGGCGGCCAAATATATATGGGTCGAGTGCTCTGGGTGGGAGGGAATAGTATAGTTTGGCAATATAGATGGTGGTTGCATCAATCCTAGCTCCTATATGAGCCCCTCCCCCTTTATTATTGTAGATGGTTCAATCTCTCAATCTGTTCCACGATGGCGGCCGAATGAGGAGACTATCTCTTGTCCTGCTTATCTAGGGGTTCGATGCCAACTATCCCGCTAATGGAAGAATCCCACCTATATAAACTGGTGCCCCACCTGATCCACCTCTCGATCCACCGTCTGCTATCCCTAAAGTCAAGTAACCGATTCTATCCACTCGTCCTATCCCTACAACGAAGTCATTATTCAAGTCATTAAGAATCAGCAGATTGGACGCTTCTAGCTCACACGACTAATAAGCCCCAACAAAAAGATCCCTTACATATCATATCATATTAAATGGTTGGTTGGTTCATCCCCAAAGTCAATGGATGGAGGAGATATAAAAGCAATCAAAGCAGTCGGAGCCTTGTCGGTCTTCATCAGCAGCCCTACTATTCTATGGCTTTCATCTGCTGATCCACCTACTGATTCTTCTTGCCCATCCCGATCAATCAGCCTTTCTTCTAAATGACTGACCCACCCGAACTCTATTATCCTCCCACCCGGAACTACCTACGCTTCGCGGGGGTGGCCCTATTATTCTAAGGCAGGAGTGGTAGATTATAGTTAGTTGGCCTACCTTCGACAACCAGGAACAACTATAGTGGGGGGGTGGGGGGGTGAGCTACCGAAGGTAGGCCAAAGGTGAGTGGGTGGCAACCCCTTTTCCCCCCACCCGCCCCGCGGCTCCACGCGGGTGCCACTCCTGGCACCGCCACGGCCTTTGGCACCTGCGGGACCCGCTTCCGTGGGGCGGTTTTCAGCCATGTTGGTGGCAGGTTTGGGCGCCAACTGGCGTGCAACGCGGCACCACCGCAGCCGTTTGGTCTGAATTTGTTCGGAATGGGTGGAGCCCGATAGGAGTTCATGGGAGAGCCATGAAACGCTTTAGTGAATAAAGAGTTCCAACCTAAGGCGCCTTAGAAAACAACTATGATGGGGGGGTGGGGGGTGGGGGGGGTCGGTGGGGCCTTCTTTCCATCAAGAAAGAATGTTGGTTCCTGCCTTCCAACCTTCATTTTGGTACTAAGAGCAGTCTGGCCCCAGATTGAGTAGTGCTCAAGTGGAAGCATCAAGGGAAGTAGGCGCTTCCAATGGTCTAGTGATTGAAGAAAGGTCGGGGGTGATACGTCGATGAGATACCAGTGATTGGTAAACGCCCCTACCGATGAAAACTGGGATGGGTGGGTGGGAGATAGCAGGCTACCTCGATGCGGATCAACTAATCTTGGGGATAAGGTTGTACACTTGGACCAGAGCAATACGTAAACTAGCCCTACTATAACTAGTGTCGGGGCATCGACTTTCGATCCAGCCGAATGGCCAACTGGACTCAACCTCGCCGGGTCTTTATAGAATAAAGCTAGCAATAGAGAGCCTCTCAGGATAGAGCTTTATTCGGTCGCCTACTCTTTTCTATTTCAATCTGGGTAGAATGGTAATAAGTTGTCTCAAGTAGTAGACTTGATCTTTAAGCTTCTCCAAGCTCTCAAATAAGAATATTCAGAGGGCCCTATCTATAGTGGGGGAGGTGAACATAGCTTTTCCTCGCGGTTCACTGCCGGCTCTCGAGACATGCGAATCATGTTACGTCTAGAGGCACCGAGATGCATGCTACGGCTGAGAGATAGGGCCCCCACTGGCACTAAGGGTGCACTCATCTGTTACTCGCCCGGTGATAGATGCGGTCGTCACTCAGCGTGCTATATACGTAACATGATGGCCGTACTAACCGAATTATTCCTGCTTCGGCTTCTAGCGCATGATGAAAGCGAAAACTTCATACCGACATGGCAACAAGAGCCCCACTACTATGAATAGGGGCCCCCCTACTATAGATAGGCCTGACCCCCTACTATCTAGCTGGGCAACTAGAATTGGGGTGCATGCCGATATGACGGTAAAACCATGTGATTCTAGCTATTCCAGATTTCTCGGCTCACTACTGCCCTACTCTACAACCAAACCCCCCCAATTGAGCTTCCATTTCTATAGCCATAGTCTATTGGAGATCGAGTGGTAAATCCAGCCGTTGACTCAGCAGCATCCTTACTGGTACCAATTTCTTTCCCGGCAAACCTACATGTATGCTTTTGTTCCAAGGCTGAAATCACCTACTATTTGAAGGACCTACCTATATACCGACTCTGGTACTGGACTTGGAACAGCATCTCGGTCTCGATCAATAGGAACTGCTGCGTGAATTGGTGCTTCAACCAATGATGGTGGGACTGTCTAAGGTGCTTCCTTCTCTCCTCCAGCTATCTTTGCTTCTGCGAGCTTGGATGCTAGGAAAGAATCTAGAACAGGCCATGCCCTTGCTTTCTCTGCACCGACAAAGGGATCAACTTTCACTCAGTATATTGGCACAGGATCTATATCTCCAACTACTGGGACTGGTGACTAAGCAATTGGATCAACAGATTCTGGGTCAACAACCGGTTCAACGGATGCAACTGTGAGGTCAACTTCAATGGGTGTTTCAACTCAACTATAGTTGTGCAAACTACCTCTCCCACCCATCCCCCAAGAGGCAATTGCTTCTAGGAAAACTAGGTCATTAGCATCATCAACCAGCACATTCATGGGTTCTCCAACTCGATCTGCTCGAACTAACTCAGATGTTGCTAGCATTGCCGCTTGTGGTTCTCGAAATGAACTATAGTTGGCTCTGCAACTATAGTTTAGTTATCCTCGAAGGGATGTTGACTCGGATGCAGGGACTCCAATAGGGTCTTTGTATTGAAGGACATAATAGTATGCTATAAGACTGGTCCCCCCTTAGAATAGTAGGCACTTCCTTCATAGAGCGGCTAAACCCCTTAGCTTATATAGATAGGAGCTCCTTACCGAGTCACTTAGAGAGTAGTGGGCGTAAAGACCGGTGGAAAATATCGTTAGCCCCCTACTCTGTTGCCTTTACTGCTGCTATCTCAGCTTCTAGTTCTTTAGATGGTGATGAAACTGCAATCTTTGTCTCTGTCCATAATACCACCTATGCTCTAGCTCCCACCTTTGGCTCATTCATTGGTATGAGGTACGATCGAGACGAACTGCCTATTCTTCTGGACAAAGGTACTAGGTCAAATGCAACTGCTGGAGCAACTAGGTCAACTACTACCTTTGCTACTAGTTCATATGGTATTGATGGTGATGCGACTTCGGAGAATTTGTGCTGGTAATGCTCCCTAAACCCGATCACCTACCTTAGCCTTCACTTTAGGTGACTTTGCTTCTGGGTCAACTGGAGAGATAGATAGTAGGGCCTCCGCTCTAACTGGCTTTGCTCCTATTTTTGCATTTGGATTTGGATCCTAGCAAGGTGGTGGCTTTTCCCTTGCTAATAGGTTCACTACTATTGAAATTGAAATGGTATCTGCTTCAACTTATGAATTAATGGGCCAACTATTGAACTATTTATTCCCTACTATTTTAAGGGGCCCCCACCTAACAATTAATATACCTCCGGGGATTATAGAGTGGGAGGATTCGACGTTGCCCCGCGGAGGGGGAAGGGGCTTATTCATTCTGGCACTAAGAGCGGAGGCCCTACTATCTATCTCTTCTGAACTACTCGGAATAACTTCTCTAATCACGGTCCTCCCACTAGGCCTTTCTGATAGTAGGGGGTAGGACTGCCACATTGATTGATTAAGCAGGGGTAGGGACCTCATGAAATTCACTTCAGGTCTCCCAGTCGACCCCTCCCTATGAGCTAATCCACTCCATCAGGGGAGGTCAGGGAGTTTGTTTTCCAGTTCATGCTCTTCCTATATTCGGCGGAGAGTTCCCATATCTTATAGTGGGGGCCAGCCCGAGTTTGGATCGCTTTTTGCCACCCCGCGTTTCACCTCATTAATTAACCTCCCACCCAACGGCCTTAGAATAGTAGGGGCTTAATTCCTTAAAATAGTAGGGAGCCTGCTAGCCCAGGTAGATTAGTTGAGGGAATGTTGAGTGGTGGGTGGGTGGATTCTAGTTGTGGGGGAAGATAGTTAGGGAACCCACCTGGCCTCAACCATTTCTTCCAGCGATTCCACACCCTCTCGCTGCTGATCATGAGTGTGCTTCTTTCCAGTGGTCGGAGTTCGTGTGTTCCCAATGGGAGCAATGCCCCGCTAGAAGCTATAGGTGGAGAGGGAGAATCAATGGCTAAACCCAAACAATCAACTGCATCATGGAGAAGCCTTGTGACCCAGCATTGGATTCAATCGTTCCTCTCTTCTCGACTAACTGCTTGCTCCGACATTCTTTCTTCCAAACAACTTTTAGGACTTACAAAGGCTTTTATGCACTCGACCTTCTTGTGATAGGTAATAGTATTAACGGATGTGGATGGGCGTACCACCCAATTCATCCTGTGGTTGCTAAGTATATAGGCACATGCCCATTTCTTACAAGAAAGGATGGAGGTAGGTACATCCTGGCACATTCAATTGGCAACTTTGATTCCTCGACTTAGCTCGAATG